>JBAMAW010002805.1:1170000-1404772 GCA_037043295.1 Amiota minor
TATGCAAATTTTTTCTTTTTATTAAGGACATCATGTCAATTTCAAGCTGTTTAACTTTTTTATAAACTAAGAATAACATACTCGTATGTATTTATTTGCTATTTGACCAGTTACGAAAATGAATTATATGAATTTTATGAATGTTTAGTTTTTAGTTGACTGATAAACTACAAAAAAAAAAAAAAATTGAAATGGGCTTCATCCTCATAAGCACAGTATGGAAGTGAAACTTCTTTAGCGAAGGTAGGTAAATCCAAAAATTACAAAATGAAATGTGACGAACATCAAAATGCGATGATGCTTCAGAGACAATGCGCATTGTCTTGTGTCGTCTGCAGCGTAGAATGCTGACTGCTTATGCATGAGTAAGAAAGAGATAAAAAAAGCTTTACTGATTGTGTTTACATTACGAAAGAACGTACGAACAAGTGACCGAATGACCGAAAAATAAAATAACACTTTTGTATTGAAACAATATAACACTACCATATTCTGTATTATTGCTTAACCATCTACTTTAGAAGTTTCACTTCCATATTGTATTTTCCTATATAGCTCCAATATGATAATAACATGATTAAATTTTGAATTTCGTCACATTCAATTTTCATATATTTTGGATTTACTCACAAAAAATATTCCCAGTGCAGGACTCGAACCTCTCGCCCTAATTTGCAAGTCCTACTCTCTAACCACTACGCCACGGAGACTCTTCAATTATTTTTGCCTAAATAGCTCCAATATAATAATAACATCGTCAAATTTTGATTTTCATCACATTTCATTTTCATATTTTTTGGATTTACTCCCCTTCGCTAAAGAAGTTTCACTTCAAAAACTCTATAAAAAATAAATAAATAAATAAATAATAAATTTTATGGTATATGGATAAAATTAACACTTATTAACAGCAATTATAGGTATAACTTCTAACTCTTGAGAAGCTGGGAGTTTTCCTTTCTATTTGTAATAATTTCCATTTGGTAAAGCCTCGAAATATGTTTTGCAACACTCTTATGAAACATTAATAAGTAACCTTGGCCACATTGAAGTAGCTTATATCGACATCGTTTTTCTATCTTGGGGATATGTTCCTTGTGGTTGTTACAGTCGACGCCATCACCGACACAGTTGTTACCACCAATGAGCAAACGCACAAGTTAACAAGGAACACACAATAAATTAAAAATCATATTTATTTCACTTCGTGCCTCATGTAATTTAATCGTTTCATTCAAATGTTGCAACATAAGCGAATTTGTTTATTTCATTTTCATTCTGTTGTTGCCGTTCATTATATTTTACTACGTTATATTCACTTATAATGCCATATAAATATGTATGTATAAACGATATGAATATAGCCAAGCTTTCTCTTCTATTTGCAGGTCGATCCCAAAGTAGCTTTTCCTCGGCGAGCGCATCCCAAAGTAAGTACCACAAAAAACATCAAAATTTACCAAATAAAAACATAAAATATTCAACAAAAAAAAAATAATAACAAGAGAGAAAAAATAGGGGAGATGAAGCTATGGTTGGGTATATTTGATATCAGTGAGTGTGTGGTGGAAAAAATTGTCATAAGTAGTGGCGAAGAGGCGTTGAAATTAAAAAAAAAAAATAAAAACACATGAGATAGAAAGTTGCCTATGAAGTGCAGAAGGCAGAGCCTAAAAGTAGTCAGTAGAAATATAAAAACGAGCACCAGATAATTTTGTGGCAGCCACAGAGACGAATGTCGACAGCAATAGAAGCAGCCTTCATTGCTTGAAAAAATGATGATGACAACAATTTTTGTGGGTTTCATTCTTCTCATCTTCAGTAGTGAAATGAGGCCTACACAAGGCAAAGTAAGGCAAAGAATGGCAATGATGATGGCAAGTGTTGCTAAATGCCACACGCACGTTGCGCGTTGCGTTCGCGTTGAGCGACCGCAAGCATGTCAAAAATATAACACACATATAATATATACATATACAAAAAAAAAGAAGATATACGCACACAATGAGCTGACAACGATGTTGGTAAGCATGAAAGAAACGCATCCTTATCGCCACGCAGATGATTTCCGTTTCCGTTCTTACGTTCGTCGTTCGCTTATTCGCTTGTTCATTCACGAGTTGCTCGTTTTTGGTGTTTCAATCTTCTTCTTCTTCTTCTTCTGTTCTTTCAGTCTTTGTCCTTCATCATCTTCATTGTTGCTGTTGTCGTCATCATCAGTTGCAGACTTCATACTCCTCATTCATTTTTATTTTACTATGCCTGCCTGCGTGCTTTGACTTCAACTTGATGTTTCCCATTGCTCGCTACTTATGTAATGTTATTATTATAATATTTTTTTAAACGTATTTGCACTGGATTTTTCCCTCGCCCCAGATGATTTTGTTAACGTTACCACAGCAACAGCAACGACAACAACATCAAGAGATATGGGGAAAAAGGTTTCGTTGCTTCGTTATATTAAAAGGCGTTTAAAAACATAAATCCTGCGCAAAACGGCTGCTTATGAAAATTATGAGAAAAAATAAATGCCAACATGCTAAATAGGCAGCTTCTATTGTATATGAGCCTGTCCATGTATTGTATGTGTATGTGTGTGTGTGTGTGTTTATGTTGAAGGATATACCATGGAGTGTGTATGTTGTATCTTAAAGTCGAAAAGAGTCTAGTGAAGTCATAAGCTGCGGAGTGTTAAAACGCCCCAAAGCGTATAAAACCTTCTTTGGATTGTTTAGTTTTTAGGGTTTTGGTTGGTTTTTTTTTTACAAACGAAAAGGAACGTAAAAAGAACTCAGAATAGGTATAAATGAAGGGATACAAGAAAGTAGAGTCTTATAATAGTTGAGTTCAAAGATTTTGAGTGGCTTCTCTTAGAAAACTCGGTTTGGACATATTGAGTATGGCAACCTAAGAAGGCAAAAACAAATAGGGAATCTTTAATTTAAGAAAAAGGATAATCAGATTATTTACTAGAAATTTAACTTTTGATAAAAGAAAATAACTTAAACGACTCCATCATAGACATTGAACTAATCAAATCATTTGAATTCATTTGGTTTTTTGAATCTTTAAACTACAATATCATTACAAAGGTTATGTCTTCCAATCAAAATTCTACTTAGTATTTGGAAAATGTATCTCTCATTCGCTCGCTCATAAATTCTTTAGCATGTTTTCATTGTAAATCCTGACTTTGACTTTGGTTCAACAAAGCAGAAACTAATCCCAGTTAAATAGCAAAAGCTAAACAGCTTCACGCGCGAAGCGCATTACAAAGGCGACTAACGAATTGTAAAAAGAAAAAATAAACATAAAAAAAAAAAAAAAGGGACATACAGGATATAACAAAAGTTACGCAAAAAGAAAAAGCACAATACGAACGTTGAGAACCGCTAGCTTGTAATGTAAAGAGAACAGAAGAGAAGAAAGAGTAAAGTTAGAAAAATAATGAAATGCGAAAAAAATTATAATACTTTGGGCCATAAAATGCAGATGAGCCGCGTAAGCAGAAAGTAGAAGTAATAGCAATGAAGGAAAGAAATGTGGAGAAAAAAGTAGTCACTTGATGGAAGTTGATTTTCGCACCCCTTTCCCCCAATTCTCTGATAACAGAGAGAAGAATGAGTATTAGCCAATTGCAGTCGGAAAAAGAACAGAAAGAAGGAATGAATGGAAGCCAAGTCAAGAGTGACCTGCTGAGTTGTGCGTTGAGAAAGTAAGGTCTAAATGGCCAAGATATAATAGTGTGTGTGCCCCTACACATGTATGAGTGTGTGAGTGTGTGCAGCCACAAAAGTTTAATAATTGGTTTGAATGCTTGCTTCTCCGGGACAAAAAAAAAAAAAAAAAAATGGAAAAGCAGTTAGAAAAAAGTGCGACATATGCATAAATGTAATACAAAAGAGAGACAAACGCAAAGGGTTTAGCAAAGCAGAGAAGTGTAGAAACAGAAATAACAGAAAAGAAAGGAAAAGAAGGATTGAAAAAGGGTTGTCCTTTCAGTTCAGTTGAGTTGAGCATAGTTTTGATCCTCCCTTATTTTTTTTTTGTGGTTTTTCGTTACTATTTCAAAATTAAGCTCGGCTATGAATGTGTCGCAAAAGAGATTAAATGACGACGAGTGGTCAGTTTGCAGAGCTTAAACGCAGCTCTGAATGGTTTGAGTTAACGGCTTTGCTTTTGACCCAATAGAACTTAGGATATACTCGTAGTATGTACGAAAAAGGAAGACAACAAAAGAAGTCAAGTACTACAAGCATCAAATGTTGAGTTGCTTTGTAGACTGATTAGTTTGGGGTATCCACTTTACCAGACTCTCTTACTATATTTCCTTTGTAAATTCATTTTCGACTTTTCCCATTCATTCTTATAAAAAAAAAAGAAGAAAATTCTCATAAAGATGTGTGTCTTCAATAGAGATAAGATGAGAGGATGGAGACTTGTCATTAAGTACTTGATGTTTGGCATTAAAATCCCTTGAAATGCCCATTGAAATGATGCCCTCATGGCATTTTATGATGTTCATGCATCATTAAGATTCACCCGAAATAAAAATGGGAACACAATAAACCAAAGAAAACTTTAGACAATTCAAATGAAAACATCTACGCATAAATCATATTACTAAGTCTACGCACCATGTGAAATGAAAGTTAAATGAGCAAAATGAAAATGAAATAAAGCAAAGTGAAGAAAAGTAAGAAAATTACTTCCAATCGATTAAAACTGATGAGTTTTTAAGACTATTAAAGAACTAAGTTTTTTTTTTTTTTTTTTTTCGAGACATGAGTTCGCAATAAATCTAATAAAATATATATTATAGTTTATGTTTCCAGGGGGAGTGGGGAGATGGTGATGCTTTCAATGGCACACAACAATAAATTGTAAAATATGTAATCAATCAAGAAATGAAGGCATTAGCAGGAGAAGAGAATCTTGACAGGACAGAAGAGAAGGGAAAAGAGTAGAACAGAGGATAAGTCATACCAAGTATCTACTATCTATGTTATATGAAGGAAAAGCAAAAACTTCTATAAAATACACACACAATTATATGTGTGAAAGATATAGAAAGTCAAGTGATGTGTGTTCTGTGATTGTGTGTGTGTGTGTGTGTGTGTGTTGCGAAAAGTTGAAAGTGCAATTCTGTCGTAATTACATTCACCAAAACTAGAAGAAAAAAAGTGTAGAGAGAAAAGTGAAAAGTTGCACAAGTATCTGCACCATACAAAAGTAATATCTATGTATCTACTCAGCCATAAGTATGTGCAAAAGTATGTGTGTGTATGTGTGTGTGTGTGTGCATGTGTTACGATATGCTGCGCGTTTAACAAAAGGAAAAATTAATTTATTTCAATTGAAGATGAACTTTGTATGGACGAAGTTATTTCTTTCGCTTTTCATTGTCTGTACTACTACATCATGTCCCCCATGCCTCCCTTTTCATCAACACAAACTCACCATGGTCGCTGTCGTTGTCGTCGTCTTTGTCGTTGACAAAGTGTCAGCAATGGCAATGTGGCGATAACAGCCGCAGGATTCATTCATGTTCATTCGTTCGTTTGTTTCTTTTGTCCTTCTTTCGTTCATTTTTGTCCTCTTTTTTGTTAATTTTTTTTCTTTTTTTTTTTCTGTTACTTGTTCATAGTGTCATTTCTATTTGGAGAAACGCCATTGTCCATTACCCCGGAGCTACTTGTCCAAGTTTCTCCATTCTTGTGTTCATGTATTAAACGCATTCACATTTGTTTCGGATTCGACTTGAACTTCTCATATGAAGGCGAAGACTCCTGCTGTCGCTCACAGGCTCGAGGCATAGTTTTTCCCATCTTTGTTTATTTAAAGTTTAATGCGTTTTTAGCTGATTTACTGCTTCAAAAAGTTTTCACAAAAAAAAAAAAAAAAAAATGTGCTTTTTCTTTTTTTTTTCTTTAAATTTCACTTGAAGTTTTCATCGATACTCTGAATGTTCTTTTTAGTACTCAATGTTGTCCCCTTACAGTTGCTTTTTATACAGTATTTTACCTTAAAAAATTACGAAGGAGGAACAATGAATTGACAAGTTTTTGACATTGTCCTTTTTCATAAAGATTTTTATATTTATTTATTTAGTTATTTTTTTTTTTTTTTGCCATGGCACACAAACTGACTGAAGCCAGATGTCGCTGGCAGTTCCATAGATAATTTGTTTTAATATTTTTATCATTTTACTCGGTTGACATATCAATTTTTTTTATTATTTGCAGAAATATTTTTCTTTTTTCTTGTTGTTTTTGTTGCTTTTAATAAAAAAAAAAAAAAATGCTTATAAAAAAAATACAATAAAATGTGTTTTTGTCAGTTCAACACCTTTCACATTAGCGTACCATATTTCACTCATTTCTTGCTCACAACCCGAGGGAAGTCTAATGAGCTGCTTAGTTGACCAATTGGTGGCAATATAACTTAAGTCAATAACGGAAACTAAGTGACATGATATCTCCAGATTGCCCACTTGTCATTATTATCAGTTTAGATTTCTAATAATTGAAGTCCATTTTTGGAATCTTTAATAAGTTTTACTTATTTCGAAGTAGTTGTTCAACTTGATAGATCAGAAAATCTTTAGACTCTTCTCGTTCATATGTATGAGTATCTTTTCTCTTGCCAATATTTTTAATTCAATAGGAAATTGTCTACGAATGAAGTCAATTTGATTTGGTTTACTTGATATTGGCATTATCTTTGCAACACTATCATCATCTTCATCATCATCATTATCATCATCATCATCATCGTTGACATGTGAGAGGAATTTGCCATACAAAAATAAACTAAGTTACTTCTTCATTTTTACCACGTTGTCGTTGTCGTCGTCGTCCGTGTTGTTGTCCTTGTACTATTGCTTCTAAGTTAAAGTAGACGCATCTGTCTGTGTGTGTGCCGCGTGCCACACTCAAAATCAAAAGCCACAACATTTCATGGCAAATCCAAAAATAATTGACAAACTTTGAGTGAGTATCTCTATACACATGTGGATGTGGATGTAAGAGTATCTGGGAGAATGGTATTGTATTGTTCAAGTATAGTGTTGTTTTTCGTTGGATACTGATTGTGTTGCTCCTCAGTCGGTCTTCTGCTCTTTATGTTTGTTTTGTATGTAACAAAAAGCGAAAATATCCTCGTCATTTGCACTCGTTTTTCATTGCTTTCAATTCCTCTGTTTCTTCGTTTCATTCTTCAACTCCTGACATCATCGAAGATACAAAAATTGTACGAAATATTTTGGCCACAGATGGCAAAAGTTTGACAGGTAATGTGGATTTGTGTCATAAGCGCGCCATACACAATTCCAAGCAAGGAAGTAAGTGAGCAAACACCAAAGGATGCGCATGTCTATCTATGTGTGTTTGTTAAAGTATCTTTCTATAAGAATCTGTGTGTGACTTTGATTTTTCAACACGTTTTGTTCGTTGTCATTTTAATTTTCTTTACATTTTTCACAAGCACATACACACACACACACACACACGCGCACACACAAAAGTTTTAGTGCTATACTCGTATCTATGTATCTTGTTTATATCTCTGTATGTATGTTTACGATAGTCAGGAAAAAGAAAAGTAAAGAAAAGTGTTTTGTCTTATACTCGTATTTGTTGTTTTTCATTTTCATTTTATGCTTAATGCGGCTTTGCGATTATCCTTGCTACGACTATATGTTGGCTTCCATGTTGGTAGCCTCAGAGTTCTCAGTAACCATTTAAGTTTAATGAGATACTTTTTTTAAAACCTCATAAATGGCTATGATAACCACTTAAAGTCGAAAACAACAACAGGCGGGAATGAACCTTAAGCAAAACTAAAACAACCATGAGAACGACGAGTGAATAAGGATGATAGCGATGAGAAGGACTAACGACGACGATGACGACGACGATGACGACGAATAACAAAAACAATTTGCATATTAAACTCACGTTGCTTGCAACTCGTTTTTTGTATTTTTCACTATTGCTTTTGTTGTTCTCGTTTGGTTTTCAGGACTAAATTATTGTTTTTGTAGTTACAGCTTCCGGTCTGGTTAGTTGCTTGGTATCTACTCCTTTTCCTTCTACTTTTGCTTATACTTTACTTTTTATCACACCTCATCCTTAATGTTTTATAAGCTTTAAGCGTTTCAACTCTGTGTGTATGTCCTTCTGTCTGTCTCTATCTCTATTTTCATCTCTATCTCTCGTGCTGATTCTGGCTCTACACTCTTGCTGTTGCTTATTTTCCTACCCGTGCGAAATCTGCTAGCGGCGCATTCAGTTTAATTTGATTAAATTTTAATTTTCAACAGAAAAAAAAAAAAAAAAATTTAAACCCAAAAAGGAAAAGTTGTTCCTGTTTGGAACTTTACTCTGGTTCACGGCATAAGGTTTATGAATGCACCTCTTAATGTTGCTGTTGCTGTGGCTGTGGCTGTTGTTATTGTTAATCGTGTTTTTGGATTTTTTTTGGATTTTTGTGTACTGCATATCTGACAGTCGTCGACTGTTGGTCGGTTGGTCTAGGCCACTCTCAGTTCCATACCCAGTGTCTCTAGCTCAGTGAACTTCCTTTAAAGACAATGTTGCTGCTGCTGTTGTTGCTTGGTTTGGCTTTCAATGTCCTTTTCACCTTCCGTTACCCTTCAGTCAAATCAGAGCAAAAAGAGTTAATTCGGCAATGAGCAGCTTTGGGCGGTAAACGTTTTTTATCTGCTCAGCTGAGTTTTGTTATAGTTTTTTATACTTTGTTTTTCTTGTTGTCGTTTTATTATTTTGACTCAGTCACCATTGCCATCATCATCATCATCATCATTATAATCATCTGTATCATCATCATCATAGCTGTTTTTACTGTTGCTGATGTTGCTGCTTCTGTTGTTTTCTAACTATTTTCGAAATATTTTGTTTTTTTTGTTTTTTTTTTTGTATTTTCCTGAGGTTTTTTGTTTTATCAGCATCCGGACGTTTGTTCTCACTATTGTAGTTGTTGTTGTTGCTCTTGCTTATGTTTCTCAGTGTCGTTGTTGTCATCATCATCATCATCATCTCCATTATAATCATTATTATATATATATTTTTTTTCCTATACTGTATACTGTGTATTCTTGTTCTGGTTACTGTGAAGCTTCTATTTCTTCTACGTCTGTTTTCTTCTGCTCCTTCAGCACAACTTCCGGTTGCACCGCACATAGTTATGGCTCGGTTTCCGCGGTTAAAACACTGATTTCGACTTTTTGCCATCTTTACTTCTTCCTTTATTCTTTCTTCATCATTCTTAAGCTTCTTCAAACTACTTTGTCTACTCTTTAAGTTTTCTGTGTGTATTTTGTTTTATTTTGTTGCCTTTGCATTTTTGTATCATTCTAAAGTTTATTTCTTATTTTGTTTGGTCTTTACATTTAAGGCAATACTTTAAATAATTGATTGAAAGAAAAAGTCTCTTTAAGCTAAATATTCCTTAAATCATCCATTTTGAAATAGAAGATGAAAAACGAAAAGGATCTTTCTTGTGTATTTGTATGTATCCTTGAACAAAAGCTACTCTGGTATACAATTATTGTCCAATGAATACTTAATGCAGGCGCATGCAGATGCATTTATACATATGTATCTAATCATGTTTGCATACATTCAGCCTGTATCTATGAAGTTCTACACACATGCACTTGAACTCAAGCATTTGTCTCATTTTTCTTCTGTTGCTGTTGTTGTTGTTGTTTCATAGTAGCCATTGCTTGTTTAAAGGAAATGAGCACAAAAGTGCATTCATTCAATAGAAGATACTCGTACTTACACAAACACTATGCAAGCTTTTCTTTGTTTTGATTTGTTTTGCTTTTCTTTGCCTATATTGACAATCAGATGCAACAACAATAGATTAGAATAGAAATGAATAGAAGAGAATGGAACAACAAAAGTAACAATAAAGAACAATGTCTAGTATACACAGCAACACTAACAAACAAGAAACAAGAGACATAAACACACTCTAAATGCCGGAAATACAAAGTTTAATTTCAAGCATAAATTGGCATGCTTGGCTAGCAAATAAGCAAATGTACGAGAATGAGTATCTGAAGCTAAGTCATAGTTGAAATTGAAGCTGAAGTGTAATGTCGAGTCGAATCGAGTCGAGTCGAAACGAGGCAAGAAACAGTTTGAGAATTAATTCCAATCATTTAAATCACATCACCAAACAACAATGAAATCCTACAAATACAACATGAATATACTGATAGAAAGATAGACAGATAGATAGATAGATAGACAGACAGACAGATACAAGGATACTACATACGAATATACCTAAAAATGAATATAAGGCATAGTAGTTATGCGCGTGGGTAACAAAGTTTCTGTATCTGCGGCCTTTTTTTTTTATTGTTTCGATTTGAACACTCACTCACAGAATAACAGTATATAAAACAATATCACATTGAAGGAAGGAAAGAAAAGAAAATGAAATGAAGAAAATAAGAATTTGAAGAAAGAGAAACAAGAGATAAACAATAAGTAACTGAGAATTAAAGCAGCCATTATTTGGGCTTGAATCGTCATTTATACTTTGGAAGTAGTAGCGTGAAGTGTTTTTCGATCTTTAGGTTTGTGTACTGTGTTTGTATCATGGAATGTACATAAATTGTGAGGGTTTGAATTTCATTTGTGATTTGTTCTTTGTTCGACAACGAAAATAACTTTTAATGTTGCTACAACAGATAATAATTAGAGACAAAATACGAGCTAGCGAGCAAGTTCTTGTTGAGTCGCATTTCCTTTCTGTCAAATGAGATAAGTTATTTCCCATTGACTACTTACAGGCGCGACATTTGTGAAGTCTCATGCTCAAGTTGATTGAATGATGTTATCTAATGGTATGAATGATGATGATATCTAAGGAAAGGAAACAAATACAATATGCAATGTGATAGATATTTTCCAATTGGTTAATTAAGCAAACCTAAATTGAGTGGGCCAAGCGTCAATCGTCAAAGCCTCAAGGGGTGACTGTCATATTACTGCTATGTGATCTGTTTCAGTTGTCTGTGAATTCACAGGGGTATATACCAACCAACACACATACACACACACAAATAAAAGGTTAAAAGGTCAGACAGTGGGACAGACAAACAGATAGAATGGTAGACAGACATAATTTAGCTTTTGCATTGCGTAAATTGCTTATGAAATTGACATCCTCTTCAATGGCAAGTTGACATTTGCTTTAGCAAGCACCGGAAATGGCAACAGCACATTAACACATACATATGCACACAATAAAGTATCTGGTGATTGGCATACATATGCACACACGTTTGTGTGTATTAATTCGCGTTCGAAGTATTCAAACGATTGGCGCCTTCAATTGGCAAAATATGGCGTCTAATTTGAGCAGGTTCAATGAATATGCGTAAAATGCGTCCATGTTGGAGTGAATGAGTGAGTCAGAATGGCAGTGTGCTTGATTGAGGTGTGTAGGATAGATAGGTGGGTGTCTTTTCAATGTATGTGGTTCCGATATGGTTCCTGCTGCTGTTGCTGCTGTTGTTGTTGTTGTTGTTATATAAGTATGAAGCATCATTAATAACATTGCATGGCACAGCGGTGTCTGTCAAGTAGAAGAAGACAAGAACGATAATGACAACAACAATGAAAATCAAGTGAAATGTTATCATCATAATCATCAACATCAACATCAACATCAACAACAACATCATGTTCATCATCATCGTCATAATCATCACCATTATCATCATTTGTTCATCTGATGCTCATCTACACCACATTCAGAAAAACACACATATCACAGCAGGCAGCAGTCAACAGAGGTAACAGTAGAAGCAACCTCAACCTTAGTTTGACTCGTTGTCGTTATTTGCCGCCAATTTTCTTCTTCTTTGCTTATGTTCTTGTATTTAGCACTATTCTTTCTCTCCCTTCTTTCCCTTAAACACCTTCTTTATCATCATTTTACTTCACTCCGCTTCTTCTTTAGTTTTCTTGCTAACAATCAATTTTTCTCATTTTTTTTTTCACATTTTTTTTTTTTTGGTTTGGTTTTTTTTTTTCCTTCATGTGTTTAGTGTTGTGGCTTTCATGCTACAAAAAGGCGTTAAAGATCTTAAATAATTAGGCGAATGTTGCGCTTCATGCACAGATACTCACTTATACATACAGAGAGGGCATAAAGCAGGCTAAAACAGCTTCAGTATTCTACTTTATGTTGACACAACGTTGTTGTCCTGTCGCTCGTTTTGATTATATAGGGATGGGTTTGAGGATATTTGTGGGTGCCATCATCGTTGGTCGTTGATGATGATGTTGACGACGACGACGACGACGGCGATGATACAAAACTCATTGCTCTTTGCTCAATATAGAAAATGTATGAGTATGAGTGAATGTATTGGTGCCTTCTACGAGCAAATTACTTCAACGATGTAATTTATAACCCTCACTTGTCATTAACAGAAACTTAAATCGTTTCAAACACATACACAAACGCATGTGAGAGGGTCCTTTTAATATGTGTAGAGTTTGCATCAAATATACATACAAACATACATAGACATATACTACGCACACATAGCTAGCTTTGCATTTGTCTACAAAGTACAGCTGAGCAAAGCAAAAAAAAAAAAAAAAAGAAGAATCTGCTGCATGCAGCAGGCAAGTATGGCAAGGAATCAAGTAAGCAAGCAACTTGGTTACAGTTTTTTTTTGTTTACTCTATTTTTGTTGTTAATGTTTATTTTCTCTTTTCAATGTTACTGCTGTTGTTGTTGTTGTTGTTGCTGGTGATTTTAGCCCTTAAAGACCTTTGTGGATATATATATATATATGTGTGTGTGTGTGTGTGTGTGTGTGTGTGTGTGTGTGGGTGTGGGTGTGTTTGTATATTGTCATTCCTCATTTTTTAAAAGATTTTTATGTTTGCTTGGCACTTTTCTAACGCTTAAAATGCAGCAAAGTCGAGTACTTGAGTTCTTTAACATTATTGGGTATATTAAAATAGGTTTTCTAGACATTTGCCATATTAAGCTTAAATTATCCACATTCTTTCAATTTCAATTTTGATTAAATTCAGTAAAGCAATTAAGCAATTAAACGCTTGAAGTACTATTTTCATTAGAAATAAGATTAAAGAGAATACAGAAGTTTTACCACCTCCATAATACGAACGAACATCATTAATGAAAATCATTATTTTATGTTTTATAATTGTGTATTGTATGGCAAATACATCAGAAAGGGGACTTTTTAAATGTAAAGAACCTCAACCAAAGGTTTAGTCATTTGTTTTCAAACAAGGTAACAAACTATAACTGACAAAAGGAAGTTGGTGCACTCGCTTGACGTTACGCCTTCCAAATATGAGATACCACTGGCGCCTATAACATTGTCAAACTGCAGATGTACCAAAATAAGTCATTCCGAAGAATCACTGGTGCCTTTTGGTTCGCCAGAAATACAACATTACAAAGCTACCTTGAGATACCGATGGAAATGATCAATTCATATAACACCACTAGCGTTTACCCTTATCCGCTGCTCTAAAAATCGTACACTTAAAAGACTACACACGCTCAATCTCTCCCAAAGAATGAAGAAGCAACTGTCTGTGCAATTTGCCTTAACGGCTCAATCTAATTACCAAAGTCCTAGCACTATGCACTCCTGAATATTTGTATACAATTACGAAAATATGTTATGCAGTCAACTGCGTTCAACATTATGAAAAAAAATTAAATAAAAATCAAGAAAATAGATGGTTAAATTCGGTAGTGCCGAAATTGTTATGCCTATACGTGCTTTACAACCCTAGGCCTAAGCCTAGCGACTTGAAACTTACATGGTTGCTGGACATGAGTCAGATACCTATAGTCTTTAAAACACAGTGCGATAATACGAAAAAAAAAAGAGATTTTTTTGTCGGAACTTGGATTTGAATATGGGTTTGTATGGGAGCTATATGATCCAGTAATCCTAGGATCTTAAAATTTGCATGGATAGTTGATATGAATCAGACAGTTGTATTGTTAATTACAGTTCCATAATACGAAGAGTAAAAATGTTTTCCAATAAGAACATGAATTTAAATTGGAGTTTGTATGGGAGCTATACGATCCAGTTAAATTAAGGATTTGTTATTTATGTGGTTAGTGAATATTGGTCAGACAATTATTGTGTCCAAGTTGTAGTTGGATAAAGAAAAAATCGAAAAAGTTTTTCTAATAAGAACATGAATATGAGGTACTCCTCCTAGTGGTTGATTCGGCTGGTTCCGATATGTAGAGCATCAGGTAAAAAGAAAGTTTCGTGTCAAATTTTATCTCTCTAGCTCAAAAACTGAGGGATATACGGACATGTACTGAATCAAGATGAAAGGGTCTTTAAATATTCGCAACGGAATAATTTGACTCATTCTTCACGAGGATTTGGGGTAAAACAAAAGTCTATTCAAAGTTTGTTTCACACACCAGTACACTTCGCGTTAATCATTTTATAAAGTTTAAACATCATCAAAAGTTTCTGATATATTTATTACGGGGGGATGAAATGTGTTGCTTTCGATTTGATCCAGAAATCAATCGTCAAAGTGCGGAATGGAAAATATTGTAAAAATATCGAAAGCATGCAAAGAACTTTGAAGTGTGTTTTGAACCACGCTCTTGAATCATAACAATTTTACAGAGCAAAATGAAAAAGCGAAGTTTTGTGACCGAGTTGCTCAGTTTATTAGTTTTCATAGTCTTTGGATTGGTTCTTGTCGCATTGCTTACTAGTGTCGTGAGTAGTTTAAATTAATAATATCGTAATAATATTATTGTAAATACATAAGTATATTAAAATTATGAATTATGCACAACATTTATTGGTACAACACAGTGACCAAAATTTAGTCATCGTCGGCACCATTGCTACCAGACCCACGTTGTGTGTCAGCAATTGCACTGGAAGAGCCATCATTAGATGGAGCTGTTGGTGCGTCCGCTTCTTGACGTAGTGTCATTTCCGCTTCCAGTGAACGTAGCTCTTTGCAGGACCACTTGTGGCAGAATATGGACGACATCATTACCGATTCTTGACGTAGTGGCATTTCCGCTTCCAGTGAACGTAGCTCTTTGCAGGACCATTTGTGGCAGAATATGGACGACACCATTACCACTTCTGACTGCGCATTTTTTCTGCGGCTTAACAATCCCAATAGGTCGCTGCTGTGGTAGAACACAATTGCAACGCGCGCATCTCGCCTTAGATACAGCTTTTGGTGATGCTACTCCACCACGTGCTTCATTTAATGCAGCAGTTCCTCCATTGGACGTAGCCGTTCCTACTGCTGTTTCTGATTCGGCTGCAATAGTGTTTCCTCCAACATTGGTTGCTTGTCCATTATCCACAAGCACATATAATTGATCGCCTTGTTTAGAAAACCTAGGTACATTATTTGGCACAGGTAGCCACTGAAGAGAGGCAACATTAGTTTGTGGTAGCTGCTGCTGTTGTTGTTGCATGATTGTTTGATAATCTTTATGATTTTACTATTGAGTAAATTAAAGCACTTAATTTTGCAATTAACTAATAATTTATACAAGTAATTTTATTTTATTATGAAGTGGTTAACGCAAATAACAGTACTGCCAACTCCCATAAATATTTAGCCCTAAAGCTAAAGTTAAAAACTTCCTAAAAAAGAACAGCTGTCACTTGCAAAAAAAAAAAAAAAAAAAAAAATGTGAATGTTTTTAACACTCACGAGCCCATGAAGTGAAACATCGTTGGTTTTAGTAGAGTAACCTTTTACACAATCGTCTTTGCATCATATTGCAGTCGTTGGTTCATTGTGCAAAGCATCGGCTCACGGGAAGGGAAACATAATTTTTTCATATATAAAATAAACACTCATTAATTAATCGTGCTTTATAAATTTATGCTTAATAAAAAGGATAGACGCAAAATCAAATAATAGGAGAAAAATTATAGAAAAAATAAAAAAACTCTTCATTCCGCACTGGTAAAAGTAGGTGAGTCCAGCTCTTACCCAACAATTTTGCATATCAAAAATTTTTAAAAATTTTTAACAATTCTCAGGGTATTTTGAACTGATCCCTCATCCGAACACTAGTCGCGCACTACATTGCTTAATCACTGATCGCATCAAAAAGTAAATTTATTTTGAACAAATGGAGAAACTACTTAATTTATTTAATTTTAATTTAATTTATTTTTCATACTTGCATTTGATTTACAAATATATGTAACAAGTGGTGGTGAGCTGGTGATCGGTGATGACTATCGGACCAACCGATATTGATAGACGACCGAACTATCGATCAGCAGCAGAGTTGGCAACAGAGGGTGCGAGACAAGCTATGCAGACAGTTGGAAATGGGTCGCAAGCAGAATCAGTCGTAAGTCGCAAGTTGAAAGTTGACTCGGAAGAGAACAAGTCGTGCATCGGTTGTGCAGCGGAACAAACAATTATATACATTACATTAAACATATTATTGCATTAACATAACATTAAACTTTACATATATTGTAATTTGAATTAAATTGGTAAAACGTTTCACTTTTGGGCAGAGTAGCCATTCACAAAAAATTCTCAGTGTTGGCTACAGTCTGCGACACTAAAGTTCAGTTACCAATTAAAACAGAAACAGATCCATACTCGTAAACCTACACAACAGTACTGGTTCGATTTTTAATTCTGGTTTTATTTCCGTTTTCTGCATACAATAGGAACAGAAACATGTGCATATGACCCGAAGTGCCTTGTGATTAGGCAAAATGATTACCACCGGCGCTTGGGGGTTAATGCAAGAAACGCTTGCAACGCTCGCATTTCGCCTTAAATAATCTTTTTGATGCTGCTACTCCTCCACATGTTGCATTTAATATAATACAGCAGTTCCTCCATTGGGCGTAGCCGTTCCTACTGCTGTTTCTGATTCGGTTGCAATAGTTTCTTATCCAACATTTCTGCTTGTCCATTATCAACAATCATATATAATTGATTGCCTTGTTTAGAAAACCTCGGTACATTATTTGGCACAGGTAGCCACCGATGAGAGGCAACATTAGTCTGTGGTAGCTGCTGCTGCTGTTGTTGTTGCATGATAGTTTAATAATGTTTATGATTTTACTATCGAGTAAATTTAGTGTTTGGTGCTTAAAGCAAAAAACAGGGCTGCCAACTCCCAAAATATTTTGCAATAAAGCTAAGGTCAAAAACCACCTAAAAATGAACAATGTAAATAAACATTAGAAATGTCAACAAAAAAAAAAAAAAAAAAAAAAAAATTAAAGCACAATACGGAAGTGAAACTTCTTTAGCGAAGAGAGGTAAATCCAAAAATTAGAAAATGAAATGTGACGAAAATGAAAATGCGATGAAGCTTCAGAGACGCAGCTGGGAGACGCACAAAACATTGCGCATTGTCTTGTGCGGACACGTCTGCAGCGTAGAGATTGAATGCTTATGCATGAGTCAAAGAGAAATAAAAAATGCTTTACTTATTGTATCTACTTTACGAAAGAACGAACGAACAAGTGGCCGAATGACCGAAAAATAAAATAACTCTTTTGTATTGAAACAATATAACACTACCATATTCTGTATTATTGGTAGACCATCTACTTTAAAAGTATCACTTCCATATTGTATTTGCCTGAATAGCTCCAATATAATAATAAATTTGTCAAATTTTGGTTTTCTTCACGTTTCATTTTCATATTTTCTGGATTTTCTCCCCTTCGCTAAAGAAGTTTCACTTCAAAAAGTAAATTTATGTGTAATTTAATTTAAATTTGAATAAAATTGGTAAAACATTTCAATTTTGGGCAGAGTGGCAACGTTCTGTTGCCACATGGGAAAACATTTTCCATTTTCCATTTTCCATTTATTCGTTACACTACTACTACACGGTACTTGTATCAAAGAAACTCAAAATGATAGTGTAAGTGATCGCTTACGATTAGGTATTTTGGGTTTTCACTCGCTGTCTCGAGCGTGAGATTTTGGTGCAAATTGTTCAAAAACTGTATATTTCAGTGTACACATTTGATGTTTTTTGATGCTCGTAAATATTTATTTCATGTACAGTAAAGTTCTTAAACAGCACTCAAGTTTTTTCATAATTTTTTTTTAGCTAAAGGAAATATATTGCTAATCACAATGAAAACCAAGAAAGTCTTTCATTCACTTTAGTCTGCTACTGCACGTAAATGAAATGTACAAATAAGTGCAATGTATCTAAGTTGAATTGTCTGTTTTATGTATTAAAAAACATACATATCTTTATTTTCGTTTATAATTGACTGTAAGCATCGAGAGCGAGATCCATCTGCCTATCATCATTTAAGTTTAATTTGATCTAATATTGTTATGAATTGTGACTCTGCTTAGCATTCACGGAGCCTTGATTTAAAATATGTTGATTATAAGTGTTTCGTAGTGATTTCATGATGAAGAATGATTAAAGATCGACTTAGCTCTGAACCAACTTTGAACCTTTAATGTATGCACCGTGAGTCCAAGAAGTAACGACTGCAGTTGTTCAACACGTTCCTAAAAAGCACAAAAGGCGGATGTCTGTCATAAAGGCGCACATCGATGACTTATTAAACATTTTTGAATTTTCCTTCATATCCTATCATAAATAAAATAAGCAAGCAAAAAAGGTCATGATCGAACTTATATTATTATATATACAAAATTACATTCAAAAACCATCGTGTCATTTCCTTGCAGTTAAGTTTTTGTTTCACTTCTACCTTGTGTCAACTACACACATACAATAATTTTTTAATGTAGTGATTTTTCTTAGTTTTTCCGATATATTGTATTTACAATTAAGGCAATTTAAGTTAACTTGGAATCATGACCAGGGTTTAAAGTTTTAATACTTTGAGGTGATTACTATATATCTACTTACTAAACAAAACATATTCCTCTTAAACCATTAAAATACCCACTTAATTTAGTAGCAGTATAATATACAATAGCATAGATATCTTAATAGGATATAAACCGAAGTGTAGTTGGTCTGACATCTTAAGCTATTATCGATTGCCCAATGAACGGTAATTGAGTTTATTTCTTTAAGAACTTTAAATTCAATTAAAGTTCGTAGTACACGAACATGAACTAAAAGTCTCACTCACTCTTATCCTTACAACCGAAAGCAAACCACAAAAATGTCTTACAACATGAATATGTATGTATACTCGTGATATAGTAAAGCTTTAGCCTTGAGCTCTTGTTATCGTGTAGCGTGTTTTCTGTTCAACGAAACGCCCAAAGTCTGAACACTTGATGGTGGCGTTTGCTTTCTTGTTCCATGTTCCATGTTCATCTCTTATCCGATTTATGAGGAGTGGGAAAAAAAAGAACACAGAGCAATTTTAGTGTGCTTATCTCGAGCGAAAGTCTTTTAATAAACTATTAAATCAAACACAAGCAAACATACACACTGAGACGCATACGCACGCAAAGGATATCTGTGTGTGTCAGGATAGGATATACCTACATACGTGAGTGGATGGAGGTGTACGTTCATATATAAACACATTGACATATACAGCATCGTTTTGGCCAAGTATAGTAGTATATCATAATATGTATTGTATATGATATATGTATGTGTGTACAACAACTTGTGTAGACATAAATAAATAAATAAGTGAGTTATACACATTATCCTGACTTGGCTGGTGGTTCCCCTTTTGCACACTCTCGTTCTTGCCTCATAAACGTTTGTTCGTGAGCTTGTAAAAAGATATGCGTCGCGTTTTATAATCCAAAAAGAAAGAATGAATGAAAAAGAAAGGAATTATACATACGTACTCCTATCCCATCCTATACCATCGAATCCTACTCTATCTTATTCGACCCTATCCTACCCCCTATCCAAATACTACCTGACAAGCCACCCACCATATCTTTAAGCATTGGTTTGGTTTGGTTTGGTTTGGTTCCCTTGTTTGGCATTTGTTGTATTCATTTCATTTCGTTTTGTTATGTTCTCTGGTTCCTCCTTTGGTTCCATTGGTTTCATTTCATTCGTACACTGCTACTGTCGTTATTATTTATGTTTTGTTATCCATTGACCATAACGTTCGTGGATATTTCTATGGATTTTATTTCTGTTGTTTTGTCTTTCTGTCTTTTGGTCGCACTCGTTTTTCTCCTTTGTGTAAATTTCTTTTTATTTTCTGTTGCTACTCACCTATTTTACGATAGAATGAATATGTGTAAGTTATTTTTGTTGCTTTTTGATTGTGTTTTTGTTTTCGCTATTGTTTTTGTTTTTTCAATTCTCTACTACTTTGTGGCTGCTTCCGGCTCCGCTTGCCTGCTTAATCCTACGATAGCCAACAACTAGCAATCGCAACAGCAACAAACTTCCTTTGCTGCGTTGTGTACTTCCGTTTTTAGTGGATTTTGTTATACAAACAAACACAAGTTTGCATTCATCTACACATGTGAGTGCTTCGGTATCTGTGTGTGTGCGTGTGTTGGTTTTTAGCTTGGAGAATTGATGGTAAAAGGATGTACGCGATTTTGTGTTTTTGGCTACCACAAATATCTGCACTGAATGAAGTGTGCTTCTTGTTTATAGTTTTTCATGCAACTGACAAAGTACAAAGTATATCTACACAGATGCATGTCCACATATACAGATATACACATATATAAGAGTATTTTCTGTATGTGCGAGTGTCGCTTAGCTTAAATGCTTAAAGTGAAGCTGTAGTGGCTGTTGGAAAATTGATTAAGGTGTCATTGCTTTCCATTCACAAACCCACAATCGAAGCTAAACCCACTTGGACCAAGGACCCATGGACTGGATTTCCATTAGTGACTGTAATACATTTCGTATGAGTAATAAGTCTAATAAAATCCAATTAGAATCAAGAAAAATCAAAATAAACTACTTGAGTGCCACCTTCATTTGTAAGCATGGGAAGGTGAAGTACTTTTACTTCTTGTTTTTAGTTGCTACCACAAAATTGTGTGGCAAATCATGTTTTATATGGCCACGGTATATTAAGAACCTATGCCTACCATATCGTTGACCACATGTATCGGATCCTTATAACATAGCATGTGTGTGTATGTATTTCGTTCAACTAGTTAAGGTCTTCGGAGTAAAAGTTTTACACGGTTTCATCGACTACGCAAATTCCCCATGGAGTCGTCAATAAAAACGATAAAGAAATCCATGTTTCATTTTGCGAAATAAAAATAGTAACAATCGGATAGAAGGAAGCAAAGGGTCGGGTTGGCAACAAGGAAGTAAGAACAAAAAGAAAGTAGAAAATGTGAAAGTCATAAAAATGTAATACATTGTATGTAGGTGTATGTATTATGGCTCGCATATGCCCAAGCATCGAGCGGCTCTCACTTGTTATTATAAGTTACAATACAAGCCACCATACGCCAGCCATCAACCATCATCAGTGCACCCACGCACCAGACGAGACCAGAGCAGGCAAGTCCAGTCCATAAGCCACTCACTCACTCGACTCGATTCGGCTCAGCTCAGTGATGTTCGTCAATCTGTTCCTTTGTGTTTTGACCTATAATTGACTTGTGTATCTGGGCAATGTGTATCAATATTTCGCGTTCGGGGCGTACTTATTGTACAATAGTTTTTGTGCTTCAAAAACTTCATACTCAACCGCAATTGGGATTCAGTATCTGCACTGAACTCAACTGAACATCACACAAGGGTATGATGATGATGGCGACGGCAATGACGACAATGATGAAACAAAAGCAAAAAGAAAGGCACAAGGCGCTTTTGTTGTATGCTTTTGTTAACAACAAAGTTGACCGACCACGCGTACTTACCACGTACTCCTCCTACTCCCAAAGCTATCATGACTCTACCCAATAGCAATAATCAATAGAAATTGCTTCTTTGAATTCACTGTCCACAGACCAAGGGTCCTTTGCATAGTTAGACAATAAAAATTGCGTATCGAAATCAATTGCAAAAGCGTTTCAGAGTGTATAAAAGTGAGATTGCCTAGTTGTAGATAACAAAATCGCACAACAATACTAACAACAAATGAAGGAACTAATGATCATTAAGTTTAGGCCTAGTCATCAGCATCATGAGGCATCATCAACATCATCATCAACATTAGCTTTAACATTAACATGAACATCAGAATCGGGTATCATTTTTGTTAATGATTGTTTGAAGCAGCATCCCGCAGTATCTCCTTGTTTTGCCATACAAATGAAACATATCAGGATTTACATGAGCACAATTATTGCTCCGTTTATTGTTGTAATTGTTGTTGTCTAACATATAAAGATCACACAAATATTCGCATTTATATACAAATATATACATACATACATACATATTGTATTTCCTTTGGGTTACTTTCTGGGAGCAAGTTTTCGTGCACTGATAAAGCTGGCATTGCAGCCAATCTCAGCCTCAGCCTCAGCCACAGCCACAGCTTCAGACGCAGTTGTCAGTTCTGCTGACGTCTACGTATGCTGTGCTCAAAATGCCGTGCGGCTTTTAGATGAACAGGAAAATGAGAAGAAAGCATTGAGAGGAGAAGTTTGAGAGAGCAAAAATGAAATTCATTTTCACAAGCGAAATTAGCGCATGCTCTGCCTAAACAAGTGGCTCTGTGTCCATCGTAAGTGTGTGTGCCTGATGTAACTGAGAGAGAGAGAGAGAGAGAGAGGGTGAGAGAGCGAGAAACCTCTCATTTAAGTAAGGGAAATTTTCTCATTTCTCACTTCACTTGACAAATTACCTTTCGGCATTTATCGTTGGTATTACACGAAGAGTTAGATGCCTTCGTTGTCATCGTCGTTGTTGGTTGTTATTTGGCCTGCAGCGCAATACCAAAAGCAACACAAACAATGACGCACGAGTGCGGGTGTGCTTAACTGATGATCATGGGGGCATCGGGGGCCCCAACTATAGGCAACCATGAGAGCCTAAATGTGTTTATATATTTACATACATGTACGTATGTGTGTGTGTGTATATTGAGTGGGAGAGCGCATATACTCCCACACCCTGCAGGCAATGTCAAGTTGACACTTTCGCTAAGGCACACAACATACACTGAATAAGTGGGTAGGTAGTATGTGAGTAAGAAGATTGTTGGCTTGGGCATGCTTAAGAGGGCCGTTAGGCATTTTTCTCAGTGTACTGAGCGCGTATGTGATACTATTTACCGAAGGGGTAATGTGCGGATGGGACTGAAATGAAGCTCAGATGGCAGTGACGATGGTGATGTTGATGGTGGTGATGGGCATTGGAATTCATAACAATTAATGGCCGAGAAAACGTTCAAAGTACTGTGATGATGATTTTTGGACGCGTATGGGGAGGTAGTTAGTTGATTAAGGGTCTAAGCAAAGTAGGGATAAGGTAGTTTGTACTTTTTGCATTTGCACTAGCGATGGACACAAAATTGGTTATTGTTGTCGTTGTCGTTGTCGCCTTCGCCATTGCCTGAGGCGCATGCGTTTATTTTGATTTTTTTGGTACGTTTGGCGGTTGCTTCATTTAATTTGTTTTTGTTACGAACCGAGTATGCAGTGCACAAAAGTATGCAATAATAAATTATTGTCAGGTAATAGATCACAGATCATCATCATGCCATGAGACAGACACTAAATGGTTTAATTAGCAATAAAATAAAAGTAAATAAAATTCTATATCAGCCAATTCTTCACTTGGATGTGATTGCATTTTGTAGTGGCTGCTGATTTTACAGATTCTGTGAATACTCCGGCTTACTTTTGACTTATTTGTTGTTTATTGTACTTTCGTCTGCGCGAACTACACACGGAGACTCACACAACATCAATTACAATAAAAGGTGAGCATAATTACTTTCTCTCTCTATCTCTCTCTCTTTGGAGGTGATTCATTTTCTCGCTCTTTGAATCGCTCTTTCACGCTCTTGCTCATTACTTTTACTCCTGCATCCTGTGGGGCGGTTGTCACTGTTATGCTCTAATTCTGTTTAAGCGATGTTAACTTTTTTCATTTATTGTGCCACCTTCAGTTTGTCCACTTTGCTCCAAAGTTTACAACAATAACTTTGAAAGTGAATTTTCGGCTTTGTGCTGCAACTGCAATTGCAGCACACAGATTCACACATACATGTACACTGGGTTTGGGTCAATTTTGTATTAGCGCGCATTCATGGGTTCTCTGTTTTCTTTGAGTTTACATTCCAAGTAACCCACCCACCATTGATCGATTGATGGCAGTTACCATTTTGAAACAACTTAGGATACTAGCAGCAAATCACTACTACTACCAAATATGTAGGCAATGATTTCCTCTTTCAAATAGATAAGATTCCTTTTTGTGTTTGTAAAATTGTTATTGCTTGCCTTAAGTGGCAACAAACAGTTGCGCGATGATTTGTGTTTACTTTTCATAAGGCAAGATCAATTGTTTGTGCTTAAGAATTTATTAGTGTAATTTATAGGGGAATGCTGATGAAATTCATTCATATTCTTACTTCTATTGCAAGTCATTTAAATGTCAGCAATAATAACAAGTAAAGATCAAATTAAAGTCAATTATTTTCATTAAATCATTTCGCTTTTAACAGTTCTGTGAGGATTTTTGTTTACTTGTTTACTTTCTTTGAGCTAAGATCTTTTTTTGTGCAAAGAAGGGGAAATTCATAAATCGCCATGAGATTCCGTTTCCGTATACAGAACAAGAAATAGATTCGAGTTTTCCTATAAAAGGAAATTAATTTGAGTAATGCATCCCTGGTTTTTGTTATAGTATTGTTTGTTGTTTTCATTCTGCTACCAGCAACAGCAGCAAATGCAGCAGCAGCAGAGTGCCAGCAGCGCCGGATCCTTAACAGCAACTTGTTTGTACATAATTTGGGGGTGTAAGTTAACAGAAGCAGGTACAGCAACACACACACACACTCTCTCTCTCTCTCTCTAGTTTTTGTTCTCTTTATTTCTAAATATCCCTTTGTTGTGTTGTGTGTTGTTGGAGGAAAGGACGATAAAGACGACGATGTCGTAGTCGTCAGCGTCGGCGTTTGCTGCCGAATACTTGACTGCCATCGTCATCGTCTTCCTCGTCGACGTCGTCGTTGAAGTCGTGATTGTCATCGTGTCGTGTCCATGTTTATGTTGCCGTGTGTTGTGTGCAGCACAAACTTAGCAAACTCATGCAATTCATTCAAAAGTGTAGCGTCGTGCGCGAGAGTCCTTCAGTCGTTATCAGACAAGCGAGTCCAACAGTCGTTGCGTCGTTCCTTAGTCGTGCAAGTAGCATAGTGAAAACACACAAACCCAAACAACAAATCTAAGTCTCTAAATCAGAATCTGTAGAAGAATCCGAAACAGAAATCTAATCAAATTCAACTCAACTCAACTTAAGCGTAAAGCATAAAGTCAAGTTCAAGACGAATAACAACAGCAAAAGAAGAGCAGTCGAAGAAGCAGCAGCCGTAGCCGAAGAAGAAGATAAGACGCAGTAGAATCGAAGACGAAGAAGTAGAAGCAGCTAAAAACGCAAGAGCAATAACATATAAAATTGAGAAATAAAAGTAAATAAATACCAAATATAATATTAAAAAAAAAACGCGTTCAAGTGCAATCATCATCACTTTATTCTATCGTACGTAGAGCTTTAGTAGTGTTTAACGAAAAGCGTTTTGAAAATCAACAAAAAAAAAGAGAATTCAAAAATTATTTAAAAAAGAAAAATTAAATTATAAAATTAACAAAAAAAATCTTAAATAAAGAAAATTTAAAGAGCTTCTCAAGTAGTTGTGAAAATTTACTTTTCTGCTAATAAAAACCAATCACTCGAATTCGACCAACTTGAAAAATCAACAACCAACAAAATAAGAAGAAAGCGTTACAATTTTTTGAACGCAAAACCAACAAAAGTGTTTTTTTCAACGATTTTTAAAAATTTGATAAAGAAAACAAACCTTTTTGTCATCAAAACAAGGAAAAATCTTGCAGTGTGAACATTTTCTAAGAAGTAAATTTAAAAAAAATTCAAAAGACCTAAAAACTTAAAAAAATAACAGAATTCAATTAATTTGTCTACTTAAGAAGAAAATTTGTAGTTAACTTTTAACTTTTTAAGAAAGTTAAAAGAAACAAAACCCAAAAGGTAAAAAGCAAAAACTTGTGCCAAAACAATATTTTTGAGTTAAAATCAAAATTAAAATTTGAACCTACTAATTTTAATAATACAGAAAAGGAAATACTTTGAAATTAACTAAGGAAAAGACTGAGTTTTTTTTTTCCAATATAAATTTGAACGCAACTACTTGAAGGAAGTAGGATAGCGTTCATCATTAACCGGAATTTCTTTGTGACACGAGTTTAAGTAAATCCAACAAAATTTCACACTTTGGAGTAAATCTGTTCTACGTGAAGCAGTCAGCGGAGTTATTTCAGCCGCAGACGCAGACGGCGACAATTAAAGCGATAAGTCCGCCAGTCACCGCTGCCGCAGCGCCGCCGCCTTTGCCGCCCGTCGCCGCTGCTGCTACAATTCCAACGAAAAAACTCGTTGTAAGTAATTAATAACAAAGAGAAGATTAATTCCCCAATCTAATATATACAATTACAAATTACACAAAAAGTATTGCATACACAAAGGCGCATTGTATTTAAAAACAAAAATGTTTAAATTGTCTTATCTGAAAAAAGATGTGAGAATTTTCTAATTCGATTTCATTGTTCTTTACTTAACCATTCAAATAAACCAGTTTTTGGCGACTCACCGGGAAATATTTCAACTAATTTTAGGAATTTATTGGTGAATGATATGAGAAAACATAAGCCATGAGAAGAACCAATAGATATGAAGGAATTTCAATAGAATTTAATAACTTAGATTCCGAAGAGAATATAGAATATCATTTGAGTGGTTTTCATTTAATAAAGAAAAGATTAATGATAAAAGATTAACTCATTTTAAATCAGTGATATTTTTAGTAGTCATACTACATCAAAAGATAAAGAAGAGATTAGCTGGAACTCCAATAGAATTCATTGGCTAAGAATTTAATAGTTTAGAGTATCGCTTTTTAAAAACTGTTACTTTACAGTGAACCATTATTTATCGGATTATCTTACTTTCAAAACTGATAAATGAATATTAACTTGCATTCTGAGACTTTGATGTGAAACGACTTCAGATTGTGTGAGATTCGTAAAGCAATCAGAATTCATGGAAATAGTACTTTTATTAACTAATATAATATTTCTAGCCTAATATGATCTAAATTGGTTTTATTATTATTTTTTCTTTTTCAAAATATTCTCCATGAAGATCAATACACTTTTGCATGCGTTTGAACCAATTTTCCACGCATTTTTTCCACTCTGATTGAGGTTGCTCCAAAGCACGTTTTTGAAGAGCCATAGAGTCGATTGTTGTATTATTTTGAGCTCATATGCATATATCCATGATTCCTCACACAGCACTTGATGCACCTTGAACATATTTTACTAACTTTGTCGTATTATAAAGAACTCAACGCCAGCAAATCTTTTTTACAGCAAATGTTCATGTAATATTTTATTGATGCTAGTCATACCAGAACCCAAGATTACCTCAATCTCACGGTATGTCACATGATGATCTTGCATTATTAGCTGACGCATAACACAGATATTATCTGGCAACACAACCGACTTTGGGCGACCTTCACGGAATTCGTTCTAGAGCAAACATTGACCATGATTGAATTCTTTATATAAGATTTTAACTTACATCGGAACTTTACTTTACTTTATACAGAATTAATTTCATTGAATCATTCTTCCCTTGATAATCCACATCGAAAGTTATGAAAAATAATCGCATTAAAATTTGATATTGATATCATATTTTGACCAAGAAAAAATTTTCAATTTACTGAAAACAACACAAATCACAATATAATGGCAATTTATTATAAAGGAGTTATGTTTAAAAACTATTGGCAAGGCCTGAAATATAAATAGTAAGCCTCGTAATAAAAAAGTTTAAGTGCAACTGTCTCTTCTTCAAGTTGTTCAAACTTTGAAACCGATGACGAATATTGACTATGATAATTAATTTTCTACAAGATTTTAGATCCTAAAATTTTCAAACTACCATGTAACCTACGGGAGTTTTATAACTTTGTGAATTGAGATTAACTTCTTGCTGTTTTGTAAATTCTTAACAGTAATGCGATGTGGGATTAACCCTTTTCCAATGACAATCACATCTGAAGAAGAACCAAGTGCTGAGCATAAATAATATTAACTAACATTTTGGACATTTGTCAACTATTTTTATTCTTCAGACCTTTTATTAAGTATCACTACCACAATCTTGTGTTCTGTTTGTTACATGTTATTTTCATTGCTTTCTTTTTCCCCTTGGTTTTGTTTGATTCTATTTCCTTCTTCTTTTGATTCCTTCATTCTACTTTTCATTCTCAGGATACTCAGCGCACGCAATAAATTAATTTATGTCTGCCAGCGTTTTATTTACCACGTGCCTCATACCAAACAAAACCAAAGCACATTTCACTCTCTACTTCACTTAACTTTATTTTTTCACTTCACTTCAACACAGAAGACTGTGAATTCTGACGTCTTCAACCACGTTTATTTGATTTTTTTTCTCACTTTATTTTCTTTATTTTTGTGTTGGATTGCAGGCTTCAAGTTGCTCATTCTTCAGGCACGTTTTGCTACATTTTCTTATTTTATTTATTTGTTTTATATATATTTTTTTCACTTTGCTTACTTTTTGGTTTGGGTTTTCTCTTTTTCTTGTTGTTTTGTTGGCATTTTTTAAATATTTCATCTTAACCATTTGCACCTTCTTTATTCGTTACGGCGTGTAAATCTTTATAAGCGCAAAAATATACAATCCAAGCAGAAAAATAATAAAAATAAAAAAATTAAGAACAATAATAAAAATAATAAAAACAAGGAAGTCAAAAGTGAAAATGGTGGATAGTAAGATAAAAACAAAAAAAAAAAAATGGTAAAGAACAAGGTTTGTTGCAACCAAGTTAAATAAGCACAAAGAAATAAACAATAAATTCAAGAAAGTAGAAAGGAAAAAGTTCAAGTATTTTGCTTTAAAGTGCTTAAACTGACTTTTGGCGCTCTTTCGCGATTTTAATGGCGGTTGTTGTTGCTACTTTTGGCTGCGTCTGTGTTTTCATCTTTACCAGACGTATAACTTGCCTGCTGGCATTTTCTTTTCTTTCTTTTTTTCCACCACCCTTTCATAGTCATCATCATCACGGTTGGTCTTTCTCGCCAGTACAAAAATAGCCGCTGACTTTCATGCGAGTTCTTCCAATTCCGTTTAGGCAACTTTCTTTCCTTCTTTGTTCGTTGGTCTTTAGTGCTTGCTTCTTGTTTAACACGCGCCAACGCTTGAGAAAGCCAAGATAATATCATCATAATTTGCTTTTAATTTGTTTGCCAAATGCCAACACTTTTGGCCAAGACTCTTTTATTATTTTCACTCAAGAAATACTACATAAAAAAAGAATAAAAAAAAAAAAAAAATTGAAAATAGAAAACTTAGAACAGAAAATAACAACAACAGAAAAAGGAAAAAACAAAAATGAATAAAATTAAACTATTACAACAGAACGAGTCCTTAAAGCTATGGCCATGCAAACAGTGGCGAACACCTGCCGGCGGCTTTTGAACAGGACAAAACACTAATAGACACTTGTCGTGTTTTATTAACCAGAAGAAATGATAGAAATAAATGAAATAAAAACAGATAAAACTCAATTCAAGATAAACAACAAAGCTAGTGATGATGACGGTGGCGGTGAGGAGTCCTTAGAAATAAATTTTTATGTATTGACATTAAAGTAAATCCTAAAATTGCTCGTAAATTTAAATAACTACATAGTAGACTTCTGAAGCACGTTTCATCGATTTAATGCTGCTACTCTATGGCCACGAAAGTGTTGCCTACTTTTAGGTTGTGTTTTGTGTTTATAAGAAGAAAATTACTTTACTTTACTTTACTTTACTTAACTATATGTTAAAGATGAAGTTCACTTAAATGGAAATTACCAAAAGTTTTTTATTTCTTTGAATTGAAAATCATATGACTATGTGATGACGCTAGTGATTTTTGTATTTAACTAGTTAAAACTGAACTTTTTGACCACAGAAAAACCAAAATAGTCTCAAAATGTATGAAAATTATAAAAGATTTTTCTGTATATTATCTTAGTTTCTTGAAGAAATTCTGACTATCTATGCATGAATGGAAAATCCTTTTGCTCTCATAAAAGTTTTTAGATGGAAACAAAATTTCCTATGTTTTTCTATCATAAACTTTAAGACAACCAACCAAGCAACCCACAACTTTTTCTTTTAGGAATAAAACAAAAACGAAGCCTCAACTATCTTTCAATCTTTTTATGAGAATCTATGTATGCTGTATGTCTGTATGTATGTTTGTATGTGTGTGTGTGTGACCAGTAAGATAACTTTACACTAACCCAAAGTTATCTACAAAGTCAACACATTTATGCACGAAACTAATGGTGGGTGACAGTGACAGAAGCAGCATCAACGGCAACACAAACAGCAGGGGGCAATTTCAACGATGATGATGTACACAAAGCAAAAGGAGCAAAAAATCTCAGCAAGTAGAAAGAAAAAGAAAAAAAAAAGAAAAAATAAATAAATAAAGGAAGTAAGTAGACAAAGCAGTTTAGTTAAATATGTTAGTAAATAAATAAGGAAGGGTAAGAAGTTGAGTACAAATAAATAAAATTATTTGACAGTGGTAGCCTTTGACAATTTGATGTCCTCCAACAACAACAGACTGCAGAAAATTCTTGCACACATTAAAGAATTTCTATTTTGAAGCAAAAGTATTTGCAAGCAAATGAAATGAAGCACAGGATTTTATGAACTGAACTGAAGAAAAAAAAGTACATTCAGGCAGCGGATAGAGGACTGAGGATGGTTAATTTTTTTTATTGTTGTATAGGGTGTTTCTTTTTTTTTGTGTTTTGTGTTGCTTGACTTTTCGTGCAGTAAAGCAATTAATTTTCATCATTTTATGAACATTTTGCTGAGTTGCTAAAAGGCAACAGGACAAACGAACAGAACTAACCAACCAACCAACCAACCAACAAAAGGGCCAAGACATAAGCAAGACTTGCTTACTTGCTTCCTTGCTGTGGTCATGCGGTCGAAGAAAACAGTATCTATGTGATTGTGTCTAAATGTCTCTACACATACTTCGCACTTGCCACCATTTACTGTGGCTTAGCTGAGAGAGAGAGGGAGAGACAGAGGCAGAGTTGTCCTTAGTTTTGGGCAGTATTTCCTTGCTTGCTATTTTAGTTATGCAAATCTTGCGCATCAGAACATTTTAGAGTTTGACCAAAGACCAAGCGACGACGACGACAAACCAACAAACAGACTAAAGTCCTTTGACTGAACAAAATTTGCTGTTGAGTTGTGCTTTTAAATTATGTGTATTTTCTGTTCAGCTCAGTTCAGATCTTTAGTTTGGTTTGCTTAACCATTTCTTTCTCCTTCCATTCTTCACCCTCTTTCTTCTTAACAATGCGAAGAAGACGAAGCAGATGTCTACAATATTTTGTGGACAGATTTTGGTTCATTTCGTTTATTGTTGCTTATGTCATCCACTTAAAATTTAATGCTCAGCTAGGCAAATCTTAAAGAAAATGTGTAATTAAGTTTATGAGCATGTGCTGCATATTCTGCATATGCTGCTGCTTCTGTATTTACTTGATGAGAATCTTTAACTTTTAACTATAACGCACAAGCTTTATTAATTGTGTACTTTCATTGTTGACTAAAGGCATCCTTCCTCCCTGTTGTCCCGCTCCTGTTTCTTCCATGTCATTTGGGGATGTTTTTCGATATCCAAACCACTAAAGATTTTGTTCTGCTATAAATAAAAGTAGTTTTACAATAAATTTGATAGTATTACAGCTAAAGCATGTTAGGATTATGGTCATTGCTTCAATTGAAATGTGAACGAAAAAGAAGGAGCAAAAGTAATAGAAGCAACAACAACACGATCAAGGACAAAATAAACGAAGCAAATAAAGTGTTGCTGCCACTGCCACTGCCACTGCCACTGCCAAACTCAACTCAACTCAACACAACTCAATTCAATTCAACTGAACTGAATTGAAGCCAAGCCAAGCTAATAGCCAAGTAAACCAAACCAAGCCAAACCAAACCAAGCCAAACCAAACCAAACCAAGCCAAAGCAAACTAATGTTAGACCCATATGAACTGCAATTCAATCCAAACCAATCCAATGCTATCCTATCCTATCAAAAAGAACTCAACCCAAACAAATCCAATTGGAATCAGTTGCCAGGAAAGGAAAAGCGCGCGCATTTGTGCGCATCGATGAATGGATTTCACTTAGTTCTCTGCTATGTCTCCATTCCAATTCCATTCGGTTTTCCATTTATTTATGTCTTGTTGTTATCTTATGCGCCTTGACAACAATAGCAACAACAACATCCATAGGTGAAATAATAATAAGAAATTGCTCAATATTTCTCACTCTCTAGCAATTTGGACAACTCTTGTCCTGTTTTCTATTTCTGTTTCCTGTTTACAAAGCGCTTACTTTTTCTGAGAAGAAGCAATCGTCATCATCATCATCATCATCATCATCATCATCATCGTCGGCATCAGCAGGGCCATCATCATTGGCATCGTCAGAAGGATTCAAGGAGTTTGTCAGCCTGTCTTATTACTTGGCTTGAGTATTATTCGCCTGTTACTTGCAATGCCCCATTGATTGGGCTCTTCATGAAGATGATGTGATGTACATGTGTTTCTATGTGCGAATATGTATGTGTGTGAGTTCTCAAGTGGATCAGCTGTATCGAACACAATTCATCCGGGCTACTTACCACACTCAAACTTATGTTTGCTCTCTGGTCCTGTGCCAATGATGCTAAGCACTGCTTTAAGGGCTTAGGCGAGCGCATCAATTTCTGCTTCAAATTCCTTTTTCATTTTTGTTTTTTTTTTCTTCTTCTTCTTCTTTTTATCTAATTCCATTTTTTTCGTTCTTTCGTCGTCGTTCTCGCTTAGAATTTACGCCGTTAGGCATCAATGTTCATTACTACGACAATATTTGTTTGTTACTGTTGGTGTTGTTATTTTTATTTCATTTTTCTTATTAGTTGCGCTTACTGGTTTTCCTAGATTTTTCTTCTTTATCACCATTTCATTTAATTTATGTTTTTTTTTTTCTCATTTCTGTCATGTGTCCGTCCTTGTTGTTGTTGGCACACAAAGTGTTGAAGTAAAATGGTTTAATTTTGTTTGCTTACAAGATTTTCTAGTGTTTGGTTCTAAATATATTTAGTATGATGATGATGGTTGCTTGCTCTTGGTAAACGTTCATCTAATGCAGCTTTTAAATGGCAAATTGAAAGAAAATATTTATGAGCGATGAAAGAAAGAAATGTTTGAATGAGTGGATGAGCTTAGCTTTTGATTTGGACATCACAATGAATTTAAACTTGATTATGAAATTCAAAATTGTAGTAAAGAGAGTGAGAAAAGTTGATGTGATTCAAATTCCAATACAAAACCCCAAACGAATTCAATCAGACAGGCAGGGAGGCAGTCAGTCAGTCAGTCAGTTAGTCAGTAGTAGCAGCAAAAGCCAATTAAATTCGAATTCAATTAAAATTCTACTTTGGCCTCACTTATTCATTTCCTCCTCTGTGCCCCTTTATTCTTTGCTCATTGACTTTTCTGGTCTCTCTCTCTCTCTCACTTAAAACCGTAAAACATTTGAAGTACGTTTAACTTTTCAAACTCGTTTCAATTCGAAATGAATCGCATCGAATTGAATCACTCAACAACACTCATTTTGCATACCAAATCAAGTCAAAACACAAACTCAAAAGAATGCAGAGCACGATTCATTGTAAAACTGAAGTTGAAGCGACAAACAAAACTATGTCAGGATGATGATTTAACGATTCTACATCATCTCTCTGTACTGGTCTGATCTGATCTGGTCTCATCTTAGCCAATTAAGCGGAAATCCTAAGTGAAGGGTTTCTAAGAAAGTTTAAGTAAAAAAAAAAAAAGGTAAAAGGACAAGGGGGCCGAACAGACTTCGAGTTCTGCTTCGTTTGAAATTAGACAACAAGCATTGAATGTTAACAGTTCCATTGAAACAAAAGTTGTTTTTAACGATGAGAATGATAATGATTATGTTAACTTCGATGATGATGATAATTTTGCACGCTTCAGTTGGTTTTATCTAACAAAATTCCTTTTGAGTTGACAGCATCAACATTAAAATACTCATTGAACATGGAATGGGATTGGGAATAAGGGGTAAGTTGATTGTGTTTGCAATTTGGTTAAAATAACAATTCGTCATTATGGCAGCTTTGCCGCTTTGCCGCTTTGCCTAATATCGACGCACACACACACACACACACACACACACATTGATTTTACTTCAAAATCACCCTATTTTGATTGCCACCATCAGTGGCTTCGTCTTAAAAATATAGAAAAATAAAAGAAATCCTACAATAAGAAGACTAAAAGCAATTTGAATACAAATGGAATGTGTTTTTATACAAATTTGCAGCTTCAGGATGAGGATGAAGATGAAGATGATGATGATGACGACGACGACGACGACGCGACAAGTGCCATTTCTTTTTATTCATCCCTCCTTCATTCTTCTTAAAGTTGCTAAACACAAAAGCAGCAGAATTGAGCCCGTCGGCACTTCTTCACCTGCCAAAGCTAAACCGCTTCCAAAACACTTTTCCATTTTTATTTTCATTTTTTTTCCATTTTTTTCACAGTGCTTTGCTGAGCTCAAGTGCTTTGCATCAATCTACCCCCTGCTTATGCTTGCAAATACAACTCACAAGACACGGAGCAACTAAAAAAAAAAAAAAAAAAAAGAAGAAAAACAAGGGAAGAAAAAAGGATATAGGCAAGACAAGTCAGGAATACCCGTAATTCAATACCACAAACTAAGACGTAGGACTACGTTTCGTGCGTTGTCTTGCAGAAGATTCAAAACATCAGAAAAAAAAAGGAATATACTTAATAATGATTTAGTGGAATCGTAATGATGATAGTGTTGTTGACAAGAGCTTCTTGCTCTTCTTACATACGTAGGATAATGGTAATGGTGATGATGATGATGACGTAGAGTGGTAACATTCACGCGACAGTAAGCAAAGCTGACTGTTTTGCTACCATCACTTCTTTACGCACTTCATCATCATCGTTTAAGTCTTGCATGGCTGGTTGGTTGGTGGATGTAGCATCATCCTTCGAATCCTGTTCCTCTGACTAAGCAACTGAAAATGAATTAAATCAACAATGTCACCCACTTACCATTCTCCTTCTTAACATCATCATCATCCTCTTTCTTTTGTTGGTGGAAGATACTTTGATTTTTTATGCTGCTAACCAATCTAGTGACAAGTTATCGACAGCCAACAGTCATCAGGTGCTGCTGGTGGTAGTACAAGATTAGGAGAGTATGAGAGGTAAGAGTACTTTGGACGGCATCAAGAATTCAAGTCTTGAGACTCGTTGACATATTCGCATTGTTCAATCGTTTTGAATTTCGTTTTGTGTTCTTATTGTTGTTATTATTCGTCATCAGCACTTCAAACAAGCTACTCACTCCTTCACTCAAACTTCCAACTTCTTCTTTTCCGACTCTTTACTTATATATACTTATACATATTCTTACTTAAGATCTCCTACTCCTTTGTCCAGGCTCACTTACAGCAAAGCAGCAACGAAACAATTTCTTCTTGTTTCTCACTTTCATCCGTCTTATTCTTGTCACTTCCCTTCTTCTTCTCTTGTGTGCAAGTGTTGAAGGGAAAATGACTTATTTTCTTATACACACACACATTGAGTGTACTTCAGCTTTCAATGTGCCACTGCTGCTATGCTGCTACTGTTACTGCATCCTTCATTCTTTCACATTCGTCGTTATCTTTGTGTACTGAGTGCTGTGTTCTGTGTACTGGGTGTTGTGTCATTCTGTGATGTGTTTGTTGTGTTGGGGTTGAAAGAAGTAAAGTTTCGTTCCTTGATTTCAGCTGCGTTTCATATTTCGTCTGAATGGTGAATGGTGCTTTACTGATAGTAGCACCAGCTGCTGCTGGTACTATCATTCCAAAGTCCTTTCATTTCCAACTTCTTGTTGTTGCTGTTGTTGCTCCTGCTGTGATGGTTGCTTGTATTGTTGTTATTTCATTTTATTTTATAAGATTTCTTTTTTGCTTGCAGCGCGATATTAAAATTTTAATAAATCGAGCGAGTGCCAAGGAGCTGCTAGTGCTGAGAATGAGCTGCTTTGGTTGTTGGTTGAGGTCCTGATGCTTCTGTTGTTGCATTTATTGGTTAACGGAAACGGCGACAGTTGCGCATTCATTTTCTATACAACACGCACGCTTACGTTGAAAATTCTTGTATATTTTGTTTATTTCCAACTCTTCTCTCTATTCTCTTCTTATCTTCAATTACTTTTTTTCTGTATATTTTCTGTTATTATTACATCGCAATGCCAGTGAAGCAACCAAGCAATTCTGTGCTTCCTTTACCATCATCCTTCAATTGCTTCTTTTTCTTTACAGTTCAGCAAATACTTTCTCTATTTCAGCTTAGAGAAGTAGTAGCTTCCTGTCGTCCTGTCATCTGCCATCTCGTCCTTAGCTCTCTTCCCTATTGTAGATGTTTATAAATCAGTTGAAATATCTAAAGCATTCCAATAAATAGTACATACACACTCAAAGTTCTACAGATAAAGAAATCCAAAGCTACATTCTCAGCCAGATCTCTCGGGCTGCCAATTCCAATTGGTTTCATGCGCTTCACATTCAATTCGATTGAATTCAACTTGGATTCGATTTCCCTTTCCTTAAGATACACAAAACGCGGCGGCAGCTAAAAATCAAATTCCGCACATAATCCGCGTATTTCTTCGCCTATTCGTAGCGCCTCTGGCAGCTCCTCCTGCTATTTGCCTCACTAGGCAGGAGGCCAAAAAGGAAATGCGTATTAGTATTGAACTTTACGCATAACTGGCATTTCAGGAAATTGTGAATTCATGTCGTTTCATGCCAAATCAGACCAGGGCAACCAACATTTACGGGAACATACGATTACAAGAGGGACGAACGGAATGAAGAATCTTTGATTTATTGTGTCCTTTTTTTTTTCTGTATTACATTTCCTAAAGCATAAATGTGATTTGACTTAAGTTTCTATATAAAAAAAAAAAAAAAAACACAGAAAAAAACAATTCATTATCATAAAATATTGTAATATTGTAAAGAGCACACAATGAACGAATGAATGAATGAATGAGTGGAAGCCGGACGCCGCCACCAAAGATACAAAAGTTCAACATGGCGTATGATGATGAATGAATCCATGAAGTTTTGTTACAACGTTTTTGCTGCAAGTGCTGCATGCAAAACATTTAAATTTGTTTGTCTTGTGGCATGAAACATATGCCTCAAGTCCTTTCTTCCTTCTCCTTATCTGGAGTAAACTATTCATATTTAGTTCAGACACTAATTGAATGACAAATCGAAGTGCAAATGTCAACGACAGAAACGCGTTTTCTCAGCCAACAACACATGACATATGAGTTTCTGTTTTGTTCAACTGTCACAACTTGCCACATTAAAAACAAAACAAAATAAAACAGAATTGACTATAATAAATTGGGAACAGTAGAAAAATGTTAGGTACGGGGAATGGAAGTGGTCGAAACCAAAGCAAACCAAACTAAAGTAAACAAGCGTCAAATAAACTAAAGTTAGGAAAAGAAAGAGAAGTTCATTTTTTCCGAACTATTGTACAAACACCTTTAGGCCTTTAAATGCAATATTCATTTTGCTGAGTAACAAAACAAAGGCCAAAAATGATGATAACGATGATGATGATGATGATGAAATAAAATTAAGTATAATATAATGGAATGAAGTACAATAACTTGTGGCAGGTGGGGCTATTAGGTGAAGGATACTCGTATTTAGATACATAAACCTAACATCAGTTTTGCCTTAAGTTTAGTTGATCTGACTGACGACATTGTGTTAGTTTTTGTTTCTCTACAGATTTTGTTGTTGATGGCAGTTTCTTGATGAACTTCATGTCTTCATAGTTTTGTTATTGTTGTTGTTGTTGTTGGTAGAGTGTATGTCATTCTACTCTATTCTATTTCACTTTTATTTTATTTTATTTTATTTTATCTTGTCTTGTCATTTGTTGTTTTGTTTATTGTTGTGTCACAAAGTTGACGCCTGCAAAAACAAAAATGATGACGCTCGTACTTACGAGTTTATCCTTAGTCCTTAGTATTTGTGCTTAAGCAAATAGCAATAGGAGCGGGAGCCTGAAGTAAACAAAGTCGCTTGGGACTCAAGTGGTTTTGCTTATTTTCAGTCTCAGGCTCAGTCTCAGGCTCAGGCTCAGGCTCAGCTTTAGATCAACTTGATATGAATTTTTTTCTTATGTTGTTTTGTTTTGTTTCGTTTTGTTTAACTTTTACTTTGTACTTATTTTGGAATTTTTGTTTTTCTGAATTTCTTTCGTTGTTTAATTTTTTTGTTTTACTTTTGGGTTTCTATTGCTTGCTCAACGGTCTCATCAGTCTTAGGTACCTTACTTTCTTTACTTTTCACTTAATGCCTTCATTTTCAGCGTTTGTTCTATTTATACGCAAGCAAAAAGTTAGCTTTCATTATTATTATTTTTGTTATTGTATCCGCTTGCTACCTTTGTCCAATACTACTGACCCCCATCTAGTGAAACACCACGCCTACATAACCCACCCTGGACAACTTCTACCAGCTATGGAGGCCACAACAATTTGCCTTGTTTAAGTGAGAAGAGAAACTTGTTTCCTTTTTTTTGTTTTTTGTTTTTGAGTCTGGTAAAAAAAAAGTTCATTAGTTGGATGAGATGAGAGAATGGAGGAAGGGAGTAGTAGTAGGTCAAGAAAGAGAATGGGTAAACTTTTGTTTTGGGCTTATTTTGTTTTGTTTTTTTTTTTTTTGTTTGTTTGCTGTTTGCCAGAAGCAGTAACTTTTCCCCATTTCAATCTGCCTCTGATCTCCTTACTTCATCTACATAATACAATCAGCATTTACAATTACACTTCGCTACACAAAATTCAGGCAAATGACATTGTCCTGAGGTTTAGTGCGTATGCACATTGTTACTTGGCATTAGTGTCCTTTGCAGTATTCGCTTGCCAAGTGTAGGCGGCGGTCGACTCTTCTCCTTTGTTTTCATTTCGTTCCTTTCGTTTCGTTTCTCTTCATATTCAAGCTGTTACAATATCGAGTTAATTGTTTAAAATAAGTGCGGCCCCTGCCATGTCCTCAATTGTTGTGGGTAAAGTCCTTCTTTGCCAGCCACTTCAAATAAAATGCATTTTATTTTCTTTCATACCTCTCCCTCTGTATCTCCTCCCTGTGTCTCTTGGTCTTCTCATTTAGTTTCATTCTTTTCCAAATCTCATTTCTTTCCTTTCCTTTTCATTTCTTTTTATTTTACTTTTGTTGTTCGTGCTGATGTTGTGGTTCTTTTAGTGAGTAAAGGAACAATCTTTTGCTGTTGATGCTGTTGCCTCGTGGCTTTCGTGGGCGTTTTGTGTTGCAAGCAACTTTTTGTTGCATTTGCTGTTATAAGTATGTTGGTGTGTATCTATGCTTGCCTTATATAGTGTTTGTGTACCCGCTGACTTTGCATTCCGCTTCCCGCTGTCTGGTTTTGTTTGTCGTCGTTTGTTGTTTGAGTATCCAAGTTTGGAAATGAATCTAATAACTTCACTTTCAATGCGCACAAATTTTGTAAAGTGCACAACAATAGCCAGAAAAAGTTTCCACAACTCAAAATGTACTCAAAGCTGCCGCCGCTGCCGTCTTTCTTCACTTCTCAAGTCCAAAGAAGTCAAGAAAGGCGAAAGCAGCAAAGAAGGCTTACAACCCGGCATAGGTTCAAGCTGCAGCTGAAGCTGAAGCATTTGTCGGGAGCAGTCATTCATTCGATGGCAAAAGCTTTCCTTTTCTTTTCTTTTCTTTTATTCTTATAAGAGAAATAAGAAGAATCAGTTGCTGCTGCTGCTGCTGCTGCTGCTGCTGCTGCTGCTGGTGTCTCTTTGTCTTGGAATGAATCCTTCTTCTATTGTTCTACCAAACTTCCACCTTCCACCTTCCACCTTCCACCTTCCACCTTCCACCACCTCAATTCACATGAAATATGTTGAAAACTATAACAAAAGCTTATAAGGTTGTTTTGTAGATTGTGGATGGTGACTGGGTCCTACAGTCAAGATGACATGAGTAGGAAGGAAAAAATTAAGAAAATTGAAAAACAATTTTCAGTTATGGCTTTTGAAGATTTTTATGCCACAAGACCAAGTGAGGCAGCAAGCCAACAAGAACAAAAAATAACTTTTGTAAGCAGCAGCAACAACAAAAATAACAAATATAATAAGAACGCGCAAAGTCAAATACAAAACTTTTTTCATCTCTCATCCCTCTACACTACATTCACTCAATCTTCTCTCCCTACTTACGACTCGTATTCAATTCTGTTCTGTTCTGTTCTGTTCTACAACTTGGCTTGCACATCCCTTTCGTTTATTTTTCTATGCAACAGCAATAGCAACAGCAATAGCAGCACAAGCAGAAACAGTCAGCATCATCAGCAGATACTAACTCATACTTATATGTACGTATCTTCGTATCTATGAGCGCACTTCTTCTTGTCTAAGTATAACAAGTATGTATAAGGAGGAATATCTTGGTTCTATCTTGGTATTTGTCGTTTGCTCTCTATGGAATTTCAGTTATCCATAGAGTTAAATTGTCTCATTTCTTGAGATGTTTCCCCCGCTACCCCATATCTCTAACTCACCAAGTATCTATGTACGTACAATACTATTTATCTATGGTATGGTGGTGTTACGTATGTGTTTTGTTGAAGGATTGGGAATCCGCTTGTGTTGGCATTGAACAAAATAAAATTGTCAATTGGCAAAAGAATTTCTTATAATGTTTTTCTCACATTTTCATATTTTTCTTTTATTTTATTTGCTATGAAGAAAAATTTTCTTATACAAAATAAACTGAAAGAAAAAGAAAGCAAAGCAATTTTGATTTATAAAAGTTTTTTTTTTCTTCTATATTTGCTTTTGGTTGATGGAAGGAAATTTTCATATATGAAGCAACCTTCAATCATCAGTCATCATTTCCAGGGGGACAATTTTAAAATTTCTTTTTTGTCTTTGCAAAAAAGTTTGGTTTTTTTTTTGCCAATTAATATTGTGATAACCGCGAATTGAACAAACTCATAAAATTGATATAGAAAATAACAAAAAAAAAAAAAAAAAACATAATTGTATTGTGTATAAAATAAAATTAAATAATAACAAACTAATTAGGCCAACTGAATGCAATTGTTTGTCATCTCAACACAAATAGAACAAACACAACAAAACTGAAATTAGAGGAAAACATAATAATTGTCTTCATTATCATTTTCAATATTTGTTATTATTGTTATTGGCATGGTAAATTTTTTGCATAAAAAATACAATTGTAATAAAATAAAATAATATAAAATAAAATAATAATGTAATTTATTTATTTATTATTTATTTATTTATTTATTTTTCTCATTATTTCTTTTTTAATTTATTAATAATTGAATTTATACACTCACCCTTATTTATTATATCTTTACTATTGTAAATTTCTTTTTTGTTTGGTTTATGATAAAAAAAAAAGAAGAAGAATTTGTGGTTAAAATCAGTTGGAAACCAAAAATCGAAACTAATCAAATAAACAAAATGCGTGCACTAGATTTCTCTTTTATTTTGTTGAATTTTTCAATTTCACCTTTTTTATTTTGGTGGACCGGAAGCGCGTGTGTACGCATTTGTAATTACAGGATTGCAGATGCATCAGGATGCAATGCTCAATGGATGTTGAATAAGTTTCAGGACACCAAGGGATGTTGGAAAAGAAGAAAAAAAAAAAAGAAAAAAAAAATAGATAAAATACAGAGGAGAGTTAGATAGTAAATTGAATGAATGCAGAAACGCGTTACGCATTTTTATGTGAAGTCATGGTCATACACACACACACACACACATACAGAGATACACAATAGGTTTAACATATACTTGTACTATATGGACAGGGCAGGACAAAACAAGAGTCCTTCTAGGTGGAGACAACGGAATTAACTGAAAGAACCGCAAGTCACATCCGACATCCGGTTGAGCTGGCATTCGATCATGCGCAACTTATTGTTCTTGTTTTTATTGCAATCCTCCATGCTCTCTGACCTCTTTTCCCTCTCTCATTCTCTCAATATTACTTGCCAACTTTGGTTCAACCTTTGATTGTAGCTGGTGAACGCCAAACTACTTGCATGACCCATAGTTGATAGATTCACTTCCAGCATACGAGTGAGTACATTAGGTTGATGATGATAATCCGGTTTTGTGCATGCATTTTGTTGTTATTATTCGTCCGTTGTCTGGTCATTTCCGTTGCGTTTTTCGTCGATTCGAAAAGTTCGCTTGTCCTTTTATTTATATGTTTGTTTGTTTGTTTGTTCATTTGATGGTTCGTTTTATTTCATTCTTTTTTTTTTTTGTTTCGATTCATTTTTCCATTTGGTTTGGTTGGTTTTTCTTTCATATTCGCTAATGGAAATCATTGCAAAACCACAAAAACCGCTTAGAAATGTGTGTGAGTGTGTGTCATTCTCACCGACTTATGTCAGTGTATGGGTGTGTGCGTGTATGTGTGTGTGTGTGCGTGGGCGATGATCGAAAACATGTGTATGACAAAATATTCAAACGACGCATGATTTCGTTTTTCTTCTCATTTCCATTTGGTTGGTGTCCTTTCAATTTTCATCTGTGTGTGTGTTTATTTTTTTTTAATCAACTGAAAGTTCTTCTTCTTGTTCGTCCTTAGTTGAAATTATGCTGTGTGAAGACTTTGTCAAATGTTCGCTCTTGACATAGGTTCGTTCGTTCATTCATGTCCTGCTGTTTTCAGTTTTCAGTTTTCAGTAAAAGGTTTTATTTTGCCTTTTTACTCACTTAGAGCAGCCTCATTAGATTTATGTTGTTTGTGCCAAACGCAAAAACTGTCTGCGACGACCATCATTGCATTGCTCAAGGATCAATAACCTCATACTGGCATTCTTATTCTCTTACTCATTCATTTTGGGCTTTTACAGCAGCAGCAGGAGCAAATTTCAGGCGCAAAACATTGTCTCACTTAAAGTAATCCTTTTTTATGTTGCACGTCTCAACTTACAAAGGAAAACAACGAGGACAACAAGAATAATAACAATAAAGAAAGTTGTAAGAAGAATGAAGAATGAAGAGAAGCGTACGAAGAACAAAGTCTACACAGTTTTTGGCGTAATAAATCTATACATGCCGCAATATATCTCCAGACCACTGCTGGCTGGTTGACTTCTACTTATTCTACTATGTAAGTAGTAGACTACTTCACTTGCCCCCATTTTTGTGTTTTATTCTTCTTTCCTTTAACCTCCCCACTTCACTTCACTTTGCTATGCTATTCTATGTTGCAAGTTGATTTTTTCACACGACTTGTTTTCTCTGGAAGTATGTTTGTGTATTAGTAAGTGTTTGTATCTGTGTGTCATCTCTATGATGTTTTTGTTTTTGGCCGCCGCCGCAGCATCTTTTTGTTTTCCATTACTAAAATTAAAATCCAGTCATCCTATTACGACTACGAGTAATGTAATGTACGCTGATCCTACGCCTTCTTCCTCCTGTGAATGTCAGTTAGTTAGTCAGTTAGTCACCACGTGTCCACCCACCACGTAGTATCTACCATTTCAAATCATCACCACCATCACCACTATGCTGTATAGGATCTTTTCCCTACCTAAATCCCATCCCCCCTCACATTATTCACTCATTTCTCTCTTACTTTTCAACACATTAATTTTACGCGGGCATGTCCCGCACTTTGTGGAAATGGTGGCTACTAAAACTTCAAAAGTTTAAAATTTTCCCACTTCAAAATGTAGATTACAAAAAAAAAAAAAAAAAAAAACAAAATAAAGAAGGAAAAAATCATAACGAAAATATGTTAAATTAAATTATATTTTTTTTTTATTTTCTCCTACTTGTGCTTTGCTTTCCCTTCTCTCTCTCTCTCTCTCTCTCTCACTATATCCCACTGTTTGCTGTGTATCACATTCTCTACTACTATGTACCAAGTTACGTCGCTTTATCAAATTCGTAATTTTCATTTGAATATACGTTTTTGTTGTTGTTGCTGTTGCTGTTGCCACATTTTTCATCAAATTTTACAAGTTGTCTGTGCCACTTTTCACCACTTTGCCTTCTTCTGGGCCAATCCTCTTCATCTCCTATTCTCTCATTCCCATGAATTTGCCTTTATTCTCAATTATTTGCCCACTTGGCACACGTTCGCTTTCGTCCTTGCTTTTGATGTATGTGATTACCTATTTTTTTATTCGCAATTTTATACATTTGTGGGTGGCATTTCAGTCAGTTCATCATTCAGTCTGTCAGTCAGTTAGTCTGACATTCATTCAGTCAGTCAGTCAGTCAGTCAGTCTGACAGTCAGTTAGTCACTGTTGCATTTAGTCATTCTTCATTCAGTGATTTTAGTTAACAAAATGCTGGCGATGCCTGAAATTTTCAATTCCGCGCAACAACAAAAGCAAATGATTCAAACAAAGCAAAGCAAAGGAAAGCACTCATCGTTCATCGCTTCCTCTATCCCTCTCTCTTCTTCTCTCTCTATCTCTATCATTTGATATCATGACGAATAACGGTAAAGTTTAGTTGTGGTTTATCCTCAACAATTGCCCTGATTTATAATTTCTGCTTAGCAATGCAAAATACTTGAGCCGCACACAACGCGTACACATCCTTCCTACTCATGACTTCTCCATCTCCATCATTCACTCAACGCATTTTGCCAACTGTCCTCCGAATGTTCCTTCCTTCATTCGTTCCTGCCTTCGTTATTCGTTCATTCATTTGCTAACAATAACAGAAGAGGATTCTGGTTCATGTTAACCAACAAACGAAGCTTCAACATTCTCATTGCCATCATCATTTGTCAGTTCCTTTCGCTGGATGTTGTTGCTGCTGTTTGTAGACCATCTCTGGCTTTGGTCTATTGTGAATCCTGAGGCTGTTGTGGCAGAGGCACATCCTTGCTGCTGCTGCACGCATTGTTACAACAACAGCAATGACGCATATTTGTTTGTTTGTTTGTTTTCTTTTTTTGGTTGGCTGCCTTCGTTGCATAAATAGCGAAAGAAAAAAGGAAAAAAATAAATATATATACCAATATTTATATGAGAAGCTTTGCCGACTTCAGCTGACAGGGCTTAGACCAAAGCCAACACTTGCTATTTGCCACTCCAACATAATCAGACAGACAGACAGACAGAGAGATAGATAGACACATATACATAGACTGTGTGATAAAACCAGAGCGTATGCATAATTCAGATTTAGTAGCATCGACGACGAAAAGGAGTTGATGACTTTGTTGGAGTCAACAAGTCAGTCAGTTAGTCAGTGAGTCAGTGAGTCAGGCAATCCATGCCTTTGACAAGGCAACTTTAACCAAATGAAACTAATAGAAACTATAGCTGTGAGCAATGTTTCTATGGTGGCAATGACTTGTATGAGGTTTTGTTTTGTGGCATCTGATGAAGCTTTGAACATGTCATCTGTCAATGAAGGCTTGAGCCTCTTTCAAATTAGACGCGCTTTATGCCATTGAATCCTTGTTCGATAGATGCTTCTGCTACTGTTACTGTTAGTGCTAATGATGATGATGAGGTTGATGATTATGTATCTCAATGTTTTGTTTAAATATCTCAATTTGTCAATCACCAAAGTGTTTATAAAACCTGTGATTATAAAAATGAAAAGAATTGAAACATTTACGCCCTAAAAAGCAAAGCCAAATCTAAACACCTTTGATTACTCAACAAACGATTGCTTGATTTGCGTCATTATTTCACAGCCAGCAATTAAGTAATCCACATACTATAACGACAACATCAACATCAACATCGACATCATCAAGAACAAAGGACTAAGGACGAAACATCGACTAAGTATCATTAACCCAGATATAATTATCACTACAAGCTATAATTGAAATACAGACTTCCGTCCAAATAAACACATACACAAGTAGTAGAGTAGCATAAATACATACACTCACACACACACACACACACACACTTAATCACTTATTAATACAAACTTACACACATTAAAATATAAGTATATGGGGCTTGATTAAACGATGCCACACAAAAGCGTCGTTTATATGTGGAAATGACGATGACTAAAGACTAAAGCAGACAAAGTTGGTCAAAAACAATTCTGACCATGAAAAGAATAGAGAGAGAGAGAGAGAGAGAGAGAGAGAGAAAGAGAGAAATGGAATCGAGAAGAAGAACTTTTAACGCTAATCACTTGCAGTCACACGCAGCACAACGTGAAGCATAGAAAACGAGTAGAAGAATAGAAATGCGAACTGCTCGAACAGAAACAGAAAGTTTCCATTGGAAACAAACAAAAAAAAAGAAAAAAAGAAAAAAAAAGAAACAATAATACAAAAGATTCAACAAAACAAGAGCTTAATGAGTGAATGAAGGAATGACTAAATGAATGTCAGAATGGCAGAATGACTAAATGAATGTTTTATTTAACAAATAATTTGTCTTCGAGCTTCCGGAAGAACTTGGAATCAACTTGGTTCGGTTTTCGTTGCGAATTAGTGGATGGGAAAAAAGGAGTATGATTTCGGAGGAGTTCGAGTTAAGTTGAATTGAATTGTGATGAGTTATATTTTGGGAAAACTCTTAGTCATTCATTCACTCACTAGGTTTACATTAACGGCACCATCACTTATATTCAAGGTCAAAAAGCAGGCAACCCAAAACGAGCACGGCGTCATCATCATACAATGATGACGATGATGAAGTTCAAATAGTAAAAAAGTAAACAAAGTGCAATTTACTTTAGTTTCTTGTTCTTTTTGTTGGTTAAGAGAGAATGTAAAGAAACAAAAAAAATTTTGAAGGTTTTGCTTAATTAGAACATTCATTAATCAAATCAAAACCATTTGCCGCCAACGAACACCAAGAAAGGGAATAAGGCAACGGCAAAAAGAAAGTACTTAGAATAAATGAAGAAAGCTGAAAGATGAAGTTCTGGGGAAGAGCAAATGAGCGCAAAAAATTTCTAATGAAACTAAACGAACTAAAAGAAAAGAAAAGTTAATTCTACTCACTCGTTCAACGTGAGCCCTTTTTCATTTCTGCTCTTCCCTTCTTTCGCTTGCTTGTCTTTTATTTTATTCTTCTATTGTAGTTAAGTATTTCCTTTCCTTTCTTAAGCAGCATTTCTTTTCTTTTCGGTTACATTTCTTTTGTGTTAAATGGCAAGCGAACACGCACAGCGTAATATTTCTTCTTCTCTACTTTTTTTTTTTTTTTTGTTTTTGTTAAGCACCAAGCATCGCGAAGAATAGGTGCACCTAACAACGTTCACAGGGTCTGTGTCCCCGGTCTTAGACAAAAATTTAAGGTTGTGCATGTATTGAAGTCAGTGAACTACACCAACGAAAAAAAAAAAGAATTGAAGAAAACCCACAAAGAAATATAAAATAGGAAAAGGACAATAAAAATGGAGGAAGGGGAACAAAAACAACATCAGCTACAAAGATAGGGAAATTTGACATTGGGAGATGATAGAAGAAGGCTGTGACGCAGTTGGAGGCGTTAAAGGCCATTAAAACATCTACTGTATCTCTACTTTCTGGTGGGGCGCCTCATATGATATTTTATAGCGAAAGAAATATAGTCAAAAAAGGAAGAAACGAAACTGTTGTAGCAAAGAGAGAAAGGCAGGCAAGACTAGAGAAATTGTGGTAAGAAGTAAACGAACAGCGAAATCGAAATAACAGCAGAACAATATAAATAGAAATGGAATTGGCAATGGTAGTAAGACCAAAAGGACGACGCACTCAGTCAACAAACCAAGCCGAAATAAATGAACAGGAAGAGAAAAATAGACGAGAGAGAGAGAGAGAGAGAGAGAGAGAGATAGAGAAAGTGAAGGAGTGTGTGAAGTGGGTCAAAACCCAAAAACCTAAACCAGTTGGGAACGAAACAAACCAACAATAGTAGCAACATTAGACGATGTTGAAGAAGAAGGACAAACCAGAAAATACAAACAGAACCAGAACCAGAGCAAAAAAAAAAAACTAAACTAGAAATGACTTAAATTTATGGCACGCATTTGTATATTTATGTGTGTGTGTGTGTCTGTGCGTTTGGACTTTGTTTGTATTTGTGTGTGCTTGTGTCTGTTTCGGATGCCACCGCAATCAGTCATCATGGCAAAAGTTGTTTAGAATTTCCTTTTCATTTCTTGTTTTCATTTTGTATAAAAGCCAACACAAGCACTCACATACCTACACACACACACACACACGTACACACACATATACAGAGAAACATTTAGGCTATTATGACAAGCGGTTGGGTAATGCCTGTCTAAGCAAAAGCAAAAGCAAAAGGAAGACAACCCCGACACATGCCAAGTCAAATGGCAAATGATTAAATGAACGGATTTAATCTGAAAACAAGTATAGAAAAATAGGCAAAGAAATAAAAAAAAATAAAATAAAAACTAACTAATCTCAAAATAAAGAAAATACAGACATTTCATACAAACACACACACACACACACATACATGTAACATATATCAAAAAGAAGACATGCATGTGGCGGATATGTGTGTGGGACTAAGAGTGAGAGAAATAGAGAAATGGAAGTGAATAAAATCAGAAAGATCAGAAATGTGAACAGAATGAGAATGAAATGAAAAACAGTCATGAACCGTCAGACATTAGTTTGAAGTTATAAAGCACAGACAAGCAGAAAAACCAAACCAGTTTAAAAAGGAAATAACTTCAATCAAAGTTCATCTTGAATATCATCAGAAGCAGCAGCAGCAGCAGCAACAACAATAAAAGTAGTGGAAGTTGTGTTGGAAGAAAGTAGAATTGAATCATCTCATTTTAAGTATGTGAAATATTTTCCCATGTTTTTGCTATTTACTTTTTCATTATTTATATTTTAATAATCATCAGTGCAAATTGATAGATGATGTTGTTTATGGAATCCCTTCATTTTTTATATGTCTTTAAGTATTATATTTTCTCAGAAAATCTCTGTTAAAAGATAAATTACTAAAATAATATCTTTGTATCACATATCGAAGGAAGGTTTCAACGAATTTTTTGTTTGATTTTTAATAGAAAATGTCTTGAAGTGTAAAGATTTTCGTATTAATCTTTACATTGCTTGAAAATGTTAAATAAATGAGCCAAGTGCGAGTCAGACTCGTACACGGAGGGTTCCGTACCAGATTGGTACTTCCCCTAGTGATCCGATATGACTGATTATAACAAATGTAAAGTGCCTATATCAGAAACTTATAGTGCCTAAATTTCAGTTCGATACAACAAAAAACAAAAAAGTTTTTCTAATAAGAACCTGTATTTTAATGGTGGGTTTGTATGGGAGGCCCCTCCTATGTGTCCGATTTGGCTGATTCTAACAGATATGCAACTCCTGTATCAAAAAATTATAGTGTCTAAATTTCAGTTCTATAGAACAAAAAACAAAAAAGTTTTTCTGATAAAAACCATATTTTTAAAGGGGGTTTGTATGGGAGGTACCCTTTCTAGCAATCCGATCAATCTGAAATTTTGGCAATATAAGTTTCTAATGTATAGCCAACAACCTTCCAAATATCAAGATCGTAGGTTTACTGGATCGTATAGCTGCTATACAAACCAAAATGTTTCTTGTATGGGAACCCCTTTAAGTTTTCGAAAATATTTTCGTTTTAGTATTTGTATTTGTTGTGATGATACCCGGACAGAACTACACATTCTGTGAAAATTTCAAATCTCTAGCTACTACAGTTTATGCGATATGACACGACGACGGACGAATAACGAAGTCTCTGTAATAGGGTTCCCTTTGGTACCTTTGGGTTCGGAACCCTAAAACGGGGGGCAGGCAGAATTTGTATAAGACAATATAGTTCATTTTGCCGATAAGTTCTTAATTCATGCTCACCTTTGATTTAAAGTAGTTCAACTCAAGAAAAAGAGTCTACAGATGTTGATCTTCACGATCATGCCACAGAAACCCATAGATATCATCTAATCGATAGATAAAAGGGAATTGAATGTTTTGTAAATTAGCTGTTGAGTCAAGTAGTTAAACAGGTGTACTGTCACTGCCGTCTCGTAGCATTAATTTGAAGTCAATATTTTTCGCTTATAAAAGAAACTTATTTCATGTTAATCTTCACTTCTTTTACAACCGTCAAAGGGATCATTTGTCGATTTCTTGAGTAGAGTTCAAAGTGATCAGCTGCCTTCATGGCCACATGTAAAACTGAACATAAGTATGAGAACATATCGCACATGTTTGACTAAAGAGAGTTTATGTTCTTGACATTGATGTGACGTTTCTTGAAACCTGAAATTTAGGATTTGACTCTCATCGATGTATCATCTGCATACATCGTATGTTGCTTTATTTACACCATTAATTATTTACTTAGTATAGAGCAGAGGGTATAGTAAAACAATATCACAATTGCTATGAAACCGTCAACTTTCAGTATTTCCATGATACATTTTGATGCGTTCAATAACAAAATGACTGTTATCATGGCGGAATTTTATCAAAGTAAAACATTATTTTGATGACCCTAAATACTATTTTGTTGAAACTACTTTATTGTTTCATTGTTTATCGAATGATGCGACATTTTCTAGAAAGAGAAGAGTTGCTAGAAGGATACAAGAGACCCATAGCCTTAGACAGTATGAAACCCAAGATAACATATGAGAACAATTGCTGGGTCAATGAGGGATTTCTGTCATTATCAATGATAAGAGAACCGAATACTGCCCCGTTACACCGATACTGTAGAGGCACCAGCAAAAAAAATTTGACAGCCAAATCAATGTTACGTGTGACTGGAGAGGTCTGAAATGACTTGATTTTTAGCATTTCATAACTACGCAATTTGTAATTATTTTAGCAATATTTGTTTTGTAAATAACAAAAGTGGTTGGATTAAATAGTTTTGCCTAACTTACTTTATAATATTGTGTCCCATTGTGCTTTATGTTCCCAGCTCCTATCAACTTACAAATACTTTCTGACTCTATTATATTGGTTTTTCGAATTTCCTTGACATTTGTTTTTACATTGCTTTCATAGCAAGCGCTCGCCTTTTTTTATCTTTTTCTATAACCATGTCATTTGAAAAAAACATCTCTCAGGTTAACCACTAGCAAATCCTTACAAAAGGTTTTCTTAAAATGTTTAATAATTCATTTGAATTAGCATGAAGTTAATAAAGTTTTCTATATAAATTCATATTAAAATATTTAAATTAAAAATAACATAAAACCATCGAAACGTCATAAAATGCATCTCAATGCATCTCAATATTCTAATAATCTTTAATCAAAACTTAAAGTATTTTCTATTGACAACTTATAAAATAAAATATTGTAAATCAAAATTTGAAAAGTTTTAATGGTCTGGAAAAATTGTCTGCTTACTTGAGGGTATCGCACTAATTGGTTTTAATTAATTTATATTTCAGTCAATTACACAATAAGACAACATCATCATCATCGTCATCATCATCATCATCATCAGCAATGCAACTACTTATAACCACATTCAATAGCAAAAAACTCAGATATTCAGACATTGAGTCACTTGAAAACAATAAAATCCGATTATTTTGAATTAATTTTTGTGAAAATCTAAATATTTTATTAAAATTAAAAACATTTCCATTTCAATGGAAAAGTTTTTGCATTACAATAAGGAATTTTCTTAACTCATAAAATAACCAATGTTTTTCTATGTTTTATCTATGAAAACAGAAAAGAAGAAACATTTAAGTAACTTGACATTTTATTGACAGTAAAAATATTCATTTAATTTGAAAACTGAATAGAAATTTATTAAATTTCTTAAAAAAAAAAAAAAAAAAAAAACCAAAAATAAATGATGATAAATGATAAACAGACAATAAGAATTAAAATGAAAATTTTAACAAAATTTTACTTACCACAATTTTATTTAGAAATGACAACAATAACACTCACATATACAAAGCACACACACACACACATAGACAAACATAGATAGATACAAATAAATTAAGCTTCTAGTTTTGTATTTAAAAGGAAAAAAAAGGGAAAGGATTTTTGAATAGCAGAATGAGTGAATTTTGAATGAATGAGAATTTTGAGTGATCTAAATTTAAGCAGATATTTTAGTATTTTGTTGTACTGAAATGGTTTTTGTTGTTGCTGTTGCTGTTACTGTTTGCTGCTGTTGATTCTGTTGTTGTTAAGTGCGTTTTAAGTGTTTTTCAGTTTTTCAGCATAATAAGAACAACAAAAAACAATGAATACATTGTAACAGCAACAACAACAACAACAACAACAACAACAACAACAACAATGTTGACAGGCCAAAATGATGCTGCCCACACTCACACACAGCCACATACATTGTAAGTATGTATGCATGTATGTACATAGATACAAGCAAACACACAGGTTGAAGTGCGGAATACATGCCAAACCGTAAATAAAGTGTTGCATACATGTTAGCGCACAATTTACATAATTTTGCTACACATTTTCTCTTGTTCGCTCACCTCTCTCTCTCTCTCTATCTCTATTTCTTTCTCCTCCAGTTTCTCCTCACTAAGTGTAGCTAAGCTGTAAATGTCGATGTTTAAGTGAGCTGTGAGTGTATGTGTGTGTGTGCGTGTGTGTGTGAATGTATACATGTTTGTGCTTATTCGTATGTTTATTTAATGTCGAAATTATGGACGACAATTTTAATGACAATTCAACTTAACATTAGAACGACATGACAAAACGCACACTCACAAAATTGCATATACTTGCTATAGATAGATAGATAGACATACTACACAGATACAGAAACACATACATGCATATGAGATGTATGGCTTGCAATGCTTTAGATTTATGTAACTGTGTGTGTGTATATGATGTTCTTGTATAAAAGGACCAACGTTAGCAACGAAGCAGTTTTCACATCCGACAGAATTGTTCAGATGCCAATGGTAAAGCGGCATGGCACACAAGAAGACCATACAAATATATGTATATAGAAATACTGGCATACACATACTCACATAAATACTCCTCACATACACATAGAAGGAAGTTACAACGACATCAGCAGCAACAACAATGCGTGCGTTAAATGTATGCGCATAAATTAATAATTAATTACACAGAATTACATTTCGGGTTTGTGTTGTATAATATTCATTATTGTTATGCATAAATAAGGTGCCTGCTGCTGTTGCTCTTGTTGCTTGCTTACTTGATTCTTTACCAGTTTTTAGTCTCCAACTTTATCTTGGTTTGGTTGCCGTTTCGCTTTGCATTCTCGTTATCGCCCGTTAAACCCTTCCTTCTTCCTCCTGCTGCTGATGCTGTTGCTGCTGCTGCTGATGTTGCTGTCTTTCCAACAAAAAATGTCAACAGGCTTGTTTAATTCGTATTCACAATGTCGTTGTTGTTGTCCACATCATCATCATCATCATCATCATCATCATCATCATCACCGTCATCATACACATCATGAGCACCAACCGCACACACATCACATCAGACAGAAGAGTCAAATAACTTGACTCCTTTTCGCTTTCATTCTACTTTCTTCCTTTTTGTTTTATTCTTTTTGTTTTCATTTTTCCCCCCTCTCTCTCTCTCTCTCTTTCTTGTTTGTCCTTTTGCTCTATAGAATTTTCCCTTAAGCCACAAGATACTCATTAAAATATCACTTTAATTTATAAAAAAAAATATTTTGTTGTAAAATATTAAAAAAAAGAAAAATAACGTTGCCTCATTTATGTGCCCACAATAACAAAGTTGTCACCATCCTTCGGCCCACAAATGTCCTTTTTGTTTTTTTTCTGTATATTAAAAATGAATTGAATTTAATTTAAGTTTCAAATTTTATATTTTCAAAAACCAAAAAATATATTTGCATTGTCAGCAAAATTGTGAAAAATAATTTAAAATGTTTGTTAAGCATTTTCATTTTAATAGAAATTCATTCAGTTGGTTTAACTCATCATCAACAAACTTGTTTCATTCTCTCCTTCATTTCCTTTTTAATCCACAAATAGAATAATTGAAATGTACACACATATTTGAAATTGTATTGTATAATGTTGCGTATACATAATATAGGCAAATACAAGAAATTAACTTGTGAAAAGGTTAATATAATAATTGGTTAAAATTAGATTGGAGAATATGGAGAATGAATGAAAGGACTATTGCAAACACAATCTTAAAATTTATTTATTTGTCTAATATTTCATTATATAATTTCATCTGCTTGTCCATTCTTAAGTTATTCTTGTCCTCATCCTTCCTGTGTTCACTTCAGTTCAGTTCAGATTTGACTAAAAGAAGTGGAAGGCAAATTGGAAACTTACCAAGCTTATCAAGTCAACAATATTTTGTCTTGTCAAGCGATTTCTTTCCTTGTTTTTGTCTTCTTGTGGTTTTACTTACCATCATACAAATATCTTTTCCATATGCTGATTGTTCACACATGCATACAACCAACATTCATTCTATTGTATATGTATTGTCTATAGAAGTCCCTGTTAGAATTAGTCTGAGTGATTGTCGGATTGTATATGTTTTTATGTCTGTGCGCACCACCGGAAACCCATTATCCCTTGTCAAAAGCTTTGGTTAGTCTTCTATAATTTTAATCCTTTTTACTGGACTACCACTGGCAACATAAAAACATCCATATTCACATCCACAATACAACAAAAGGATTCCAAATAAAATGAATATATGAATGAATAAAAGAACGAACGAATGAAGAAAATCATTCAATAAATCATTCAATAATTTGTTATGCTAAATAAATTTCTCAAACGTTTTCAAAAGATATGTAGATTGAATGAATGACAGAAACTTACAGGATGATAGAGAAAGTATAGTTTTCTTTTCTCTTTTTATTTTCGTTCAGGAATTGATGGGAAACGGAAAATTATACGCAAAAAAGAAAAAATCATTTCTTAACAGAAAAAGCCATTCAAAGTAGTCAGTATCTTTTGTGTACGAAAATATTATTTAAAGTAAAAGCAAATTATTGATTTGATGAAAGTGAAGTTTCTGCGAATAAAATGTCTTTTAAAGAAGTATCGCCTTCTTTACTAACCAATTCGATATCTATAGTGAATTATTGGACCGATTCGATACAGAAGAAGAAAATACTGATTCAACACCATAACGCACCAGCATATTCATACAAAATCCACCATATCGTTACCTGGGAAGGAAATTGGCTAGGTAGCCAAATTAGTGTAATAGAGTGCTGCCGATCTTGGTTAAGTTAAGGCCGACAGAGTCTTGAAAGCAGCCTGGCTGTCAATACAAATCGATATGATCCTAGGGGTCTGTTAATTACCTTTGCGACTTGAACGTTAGATGGGATGTTAGACCCTCCGAAAAGATGCAAGCACAAGCTGTTTGTATAGATAGAAAACCCGTCTTGCCTGATGGCATTACCCTCTTTCCAATTATCCTCCCCAAGAATCTAGTTTTAAAATTGTCATTGCATTTCAATTCTGGCACATAGTGTGTGGGAACATTTTCCACCATCAGCTTTAAACCCTACTACTTGTATGATAGTGGTGTGGCCTGCAATTCAGTTCCCGGAGTCTGACTGCGTTTCTTGCAGCTGTGTATTCGACTTAAGTATCCACTGGTGCTATATTGAGAAGAGCATTGAAAAATGATGGCAATACGTGAGATGAGCATGTCTACGCGAAATATTGCAAAAAATGTTGGCAAATATAAATGCAAAAGACTTAAAAAACCATGGGAGCAAGCCATCGTCGCCTACCTTGAGTGAACTTGGAAGATATTAGAAGCATTAAATTTCTTGCACATCGCAAATGCATCATAATGTGTCTCTCTCGATATCCACCCGACGAGTATGACAAATTCTGGAAGGCTCTCAAAATATTTCATAAAAGAAATTCCTTTTTAAACCAGAGCTTCTCTCTAGACATAAAATTGCAGGTGCTCAGTTTGTGAGATGCACATATATTGGGACCTTGAGTGGAAAAATATTATATTGAGTGATGGCTACCGTAATTAATATCGCGTTATACGAAGTCCTAAGAAAGGCTATAATAAAAAATCTCCAATGAGTTTCATATTGTAACTCATCGAATGAGAGTTAGAACGTGTTGTAATACAATTGAAGATGATAATTTAGAGAAGAGATGGTTGATCCAGTAGAATAAGGCTTCCATCCATAATTCGAAACGCATAGAAGCTTTTTTGTAGCTTCCCAAATCCCAGTTTTGGAATCGCAAGCACGCATTCCAGACCGAAATCTTATTGATAACCTCTTGGGCTCCATTTCCCATAGAGTTTATGCATATTGCAAACAATTCAATAGTCTAAAAGCTTTAAAGGAAGCTATTCTTTTGGAGTGGACCAAATTGGACATTACATTTCTCCAAAATATAATTAATTCCATTGATGTTCAAGTTAAGTTGTCTGAAGTCGTTTTGTTTATTTTTCTAATTTGATAAATACTGAATTTGCCAACTTGTCCTACAATATTTTGAAAGTAGTTTGTTTGATTGTTCAAAATTCTTAGTTACGTTTTTTCGACTCTATGTGACTGAAAAACTACTTTTATACTTTAGTTGGTTGTATTGACAAAATCTTCTTGTAGATTCCTTAAGCTGTCGGCAATAAGAATAATGCCCTCTGTATATCTTATATGGTTGATAAATGCACTATTTACTTTTACATCTTGGTCAATGTCATTTATCCAATCTTGAAAGATTATTCCAATTATAAGTACTCATATGTCACCCCTCGTGAGATGAATATTTCATCATCTATTTATATCACCATTGATGCTTATGTTGGCAGTTTGTTGCCAGTACAAATTTCTTATGCAAAGCCTTAGAAAGAATCTGACTGCTTCAAAGAATTACATAAGTCTTAGTTGATTCACTTTCCTTTGTTTGTAATCGAAGCCTTTCCTTTTCTTGGTTATTTGATATTTTAGGTATAAGATACAAAAACAAACATACCTTGGCCCTTGGCCATTATCACTTTTTTTCTTGTTTACAAAACAAAAAAAAAAAAAAAAAGCGTAAACTACCCTTTGTTACTTTATCCCTTGTAACTATTCTGCCCAGTCCAATTCAGTTTTGCCTAATTTGATTTCTTCTTCCCACAGGACTACCAAATATTCAGAGTTTTATCCCAAACTGGAAAAAAAAGAGAGATAAAAAGAAAAACAAACAAACATACACCTGCTGAGTGAAATGTTATGAATATTTTTTTGTTTCTACAAAATATATTTTGCCATTTTACCATTTTCCATTTGCAATTTTTCTTTAATTCATTCATTGAAATATTGAAACAAAAATTATTGTACAAAATCGACAGTTTTTCTGTTTTCCTCTCCCTTATGAATGTTACTTCTGCTGTTGTTGTTACTTTTTTTTTTTTTTATATGTTTCCCAAATGTAATGAAATCAAATGAAATGAAAATTTACACAAAAATTTGCAGAAAATTGTATGAAAATTGTCGAGTTTCCATTATTGTAATAGTAAGTTTTTCCTTCCCATTTTGTTCAGAGTTGTTAAATGTTTTCACAAATTTAAAGCAAAGCAGATGAAGATGGACGAATGAAAGGAGGAGAATGAATGGAAGATTTATTTTTCTTTTTTTTTTTTTAATTTCGATTTGTAAAAAATCTGAAAATATACATATTATTTTTTTTTTGTGTTGTTGTGTACAAATTCAATGTAAAAATATTTTTACGCAACAAACGCATTAGAGATACTTTATTCTAAGACACCTTCTCCTTTCCACTTCCCTCTATTTAAGTACATTTTACTATTCCAGGAAGCGAGCGAGAGTTTTTTGTTCAAATATATTGTATTTATTTTATTTTTCATGTTTTTTGAATTTTTCGGTTTTTTAGCGCAGAAAATATTTGGGGTTTTTCCTGTGCTTATTTTTTTGCTTGTTTATAAATTTGCATGGATAATTTGTCACGTTGTATGTGTGTGTGTGTGTGTGTGTGTGTGTGTGTGTGTGTGTGTGTGTGTGTGTGTGTGCAAGGATAGAAAGAGTTGGCACACAGAATCGGAGGTGGTGTTAATGGGGCCATTGGTGGTTGGGGCTTAAGTATTCACTGACAATAAAACGTTTGAAGTTGTCGTTGTCGTTGTCGTTTTGAATTGAAAGGTCTCAAGTAAATGGTTAGGAAAAGAAAGAAGAAGAAGAACAAAAAAAAAAAGAAAGAAATCCAAGTTTTGCCTTCATTAATTTTTCTTTTGCATTTAAACCCTTTCGTTTTTTCATTCTATGTTTGTGTCACAAGTGAATCCTTTTTCGCTTAACAATAAGGAATTTTCTTTGAATTTCTCTCTCTCTCTTGCTTTGCTGGTGTTGGAGCATTCGATTGAGGAAGATACCAAAGGATGCAGAACAAACAAATCACAGATAATGGAAATGATAAATAATAAAATAAATATAAAAAGCAAGGACAAGGCAAAAAGAAAACTTACTTATTTCTTTCATTTTTTATATTTACATCTTAGTTCATTTTCTTTTCCATGTTTTTGTTTTTTTGTTTTTTTTTTTTACTTTTCTTTGCTTTATCAAGTTCTTCATTTAATTTTATTTGGGTTAACGCTTTTAACGTGATTAATTAAATTTTGTTGCCTTTTTTTTTTTTGTAAAGCAAAGAGATTTGGTGAAATTAATTTGTAAGCGATGTTTTTTCCCTTTTTTGTTTCCATTTTTTTGTATTTTGCATTTCAAAAGTGATTCGAGTAATTTTTAAAAAAATTAAAGGATTACGAAGGACGTTTGGTTTAGCTTCTCTATTTTATGGTTTTAGCATTCAAAAATACTACATAAAATCCCTAAAGGATCCCATGGAAGCATGGAAACGAAAACAACCTCAAAACTTCAACAGGAACAACAATTTCAAATTCAACACATGTTTCATTCAGCGTAGAAATCCTGCATAAATACAACACGTACAACTAATTACAACAACAACAACAGCAATACGAACATGATGACGCTTCAGGATAACAACAACAAAAATAAAATTATGGTAAAGGAAAAAAAAGAAAGGACTAGCAGAAAGAACATGTGGGAAAAAAGAAATAAATATAAACTTAGGGGAAAGAAATATTAAATTTAAACATTAAGAAGAATGAAATAAAGAAAATGGCGACAAAACATAACGGTACATATGCGTTAACAAGTTAAAAATGATGTTTAATGTTGAGCAATTCCCAAAACATCGCAATCCTTTCATTATCCTGATGGCGTCCTTTTCATTTTACTTGTATATGACGCGCTTATGAATTAGGAAAACGCACAAAAGCTCGAACTCAAAAAGGTTTGCGCAAAAGGAAACGCTATTGCCGACAATTCTCATATCAACAGGAACAACATCAATAACAGAAACAGGAACAGGACCAAGGAACATTGAATGCTGTGAGCAAACATGTGTCGCGTTTATTGTTAATGCAACGATGACATGCGGCAAACAGCGACTACGATGACGACAACGGCAAAGGCCTTTAATATACAAACTCTTTACCACCCTTTCCATCTACAAGAACATTTTCTAGATACAAAAAAAAAAACCATTCATTTATAATGGCACTCCCTCGCCGCATACCCCATGCCTATAGGCCAAATCCCAATCAAACAACATAGTACGCAAGATACTCAGCCAGCCAGCAGGCAACCAGGCAGTCAAGCAGTCAAACAGTCTAGCAGTCAGTCAGTCAGTTTCAGTTACCTTAAAAGCGAAACGTTGGAACGATAGAACCATAGCCATAGCCATAGCTATGGAAGCATTGAATACAAGTTCTTGGTCCCATTAGCCACATAATTTTATCTGAAAGCATAGAGTTATTCGAGTATGGAAACGAGCAACTCTTCACAGCGAATGAGCTCATTTAATATTAAAAGGATTTATGAGACATTTTCCTTTTATTTTGACAATGTCGACGCTGCCGTTCATACCTCACTTCCTGAGAATGGATGACTGATTGCCAACTCATCTTTCCACCTACCCGTCCGTCTGTCTTGTGTTGAACGAGTGAAAGAAGTCTTTGCTTTCCTTTACTTGGTTTGGTAGGGTTTTGGTCTTAACTATAGTTCGGTGTCATCATCACCACCATCACCATCACCATCACCATCGTCATCGTCATCATCATCATCATCGTCATCTTTGTCGTCCTTATAAATTTGATGTTGCCGTTGATGAAATTTTCGCTTAACAGAATTTGTGACGCTTCGCGGAAAAAGCATTTGTGTTTTCATGGGTTTGGGTTTGATAAAGTTTATATTTGAATTTGTTTTTTCGTTGTACGAACACTCCCCATTCCACACTCTTATTATTGTTTGCTTTCGTTCATTCAGTTAGTTTCGCTAGTATAAGTTTAGTGGGCTTTTTGGTTTCCTTGGTTGTCAATATGAAAACGAACAGAAAAGAGGCTTTTCTCTTTTACTACTACTAATACTACTACTACTGACTAACATTGAGCGATTGAGTGTTGAATGTTGTGTTTTTTGTATTTTTCCCCTGTGTGAAAGTCGACACAAAGTTTGCTTTCAAGACAAAAATATAAATATAACATAAAGATGAAGATGGTAATACAAAGGCAATGGCAATGGCAATGGTGATGATGATGATGATGATGATGATGACGATGATGGTGTCTGAAAATTTTTGACAGATTTTCCAAAATTATTATGCAAAATGAATAATTTACGTAAAAGTGTTAAATTGATTTAACCAAAATGAAGTTGAGTAGAGTAGAGTTGAGTTAAGTTGGTTATAACCAGCAACATGAAATGGTAAAGTAAAGTCTGTCGTCGATTCTGTCGAAATTTGTTTATTCATTCATTCGTTTGTTGGTTGGTTCAATCAAGCGGCACACGAAAGTATGTTATGCTTTTTTACCATTGTAGTATATTATTGTACATTCGGTGACTGAATGAAGGAAGGAAGGAAGGAAGGAAGGTTGTTAGTTGATTCTCGACTGGTCTTTTGGCACTTTAAGTGTTGGCAATATTGAAATTAGCTTGCGCGAGGACTTTAACTTCATTTAACGAATTATGTGATTTTTGAATATGACGCAACGCTTGGTTTTGGATATGGAATGGGTGTGTGGTTTAATAGAGAGAAGCAAGGTTTTTGATATTTAGGGTGCGTTTTTTAACTTCATTAAAGTCTGGGTGTGCCTTTTGTATTGATGTTATTCGCTGTTATCATCATCGTTCACGTCAATGACATTATTTTTCCCTTATCCATTTAACTTTAACCTTCAGCCTCGTTTTGGTGTTCTCATTTCTCATTTCGTCTACTTTCGACGTCATCAATTTACAATGTCAAGCGTGAAGGGTTTTTTTTTTTGGGAAAATTTATTATTATTTTATTTTAATATCAATTTCGAGTGCGAATAAATTCATTTGTAATTACTCTTGACAACAAACGGCTGCCTGAGACATATTATTCCTATGAGATGTCCATCGTAGTCGTAGTCTTAGTCCTAGCCCTACGTCCTTTCGTCGTTGTTGGGTAAAAATAGCAAAATGTCAAAGTGAAAGATTTCAAAGCGCGCGGAAATTAAGAAAATAATAAACGATTGTCTCATCTATCTTCCAAAATGCTTGCGCTTCGTTTATTCCTTCTTCGTTCGAATGACGACGATTCATGTAATGCAGAGATACCAAGAGATACAGAAAGAAGGAAAGTGAAGACAGAATACTTGCAAATGTGAAATATTTTCGTATGAATTATATTGCACTGCACTCTACCCCATCCATAAGTACAACTTGTATGGGGTTATCTCACACCCAGTTCAGTTCAGTTCAGTTCAATTCAATTGAGTTTAGTTTCAGTTTCTTCTCTCAACCATAGATACAACAACAACATGCTTAAGCTGCAATCATTTTGTGCGTTGCACTTTTGGCTGCTACAACTCTTGTCATCTCACACTTTCATCTCCACTTTCTGTTTTCCTTTTTCTATCTATTTGGATTCTCTCATACTACTCTTTGTTGTTGTTGTTGTTGTTGTTGTTGTTGCTCACTTGAATTTTCAGTTGAAATCACTTTTTAACAACGCAGCAATTTTCAATAACAAGCACTAACGGGCACAAGCTCAGCTAAGCCAAGCCAAACCCAGCCAAAGCCATGCCATGTCATCCATGCGTAGATACAAGATACAACAAGATGAAATGATGCTGCAGGGTTGATGGTGGTGGATGGTGAAGGAATACATTGGTTCATGTGCTTGTCGTGTTGTAGTTGAAGCATTGCAAATTGTTGCAGTGGGTGTCCAGCAGTAGAAATACCAGACATGGCAACTAAAGTGATTTGCTTGCTTGCTTTTGAGCTAGCGAACAGCATTTGCAGTTAAGTATCTCTGGGTTCTATGTATATTCCTATGTTTCTACAAAAGTGTTTTAATTTTACGACATTGTATGAGTTTTAGTGCTGGCGCAGCATAACACACGCTTCTTACATATCGTTAGCATCCTGCATTGCATTATTCGCACTCCTTGAGCTCATAACACGCCATACGCCACTGAAGATACACTACGCTGACAAACCCAAACCCAAATCCAAACCCAAACAAGTTCAACACAACCAAATCTAAATTCAAACCCCATTATGTTGTTGTTGTTGTTGTTGTTGTTGTTGTTGTCCGCTTGTCTGTCTATGTATGTTTCTATGTTGCTCATAACTTGCAGTCATCTCACATCTCTTGGTTTGTTCTTCTTTGGTTGTTTGGTCGCTCTTCGTTGCAATCAGCGTCATCATCAGCTTTATTCATGTTCTTCCTGTCTTTTTTCTTTGTATTTTCCATTCTCTGTTATGTGTAGAAAACACAATGCAACGCAATGCGGTTCGCTTCGCTACGCTTTCTCTATAGGACGCAACTAAGCAAATTTCTTATTACCAATGTTTCCAAGTATCTGTGTGCATGCGAATTAAACTTAGTGAGTGTGTGTGTGTGTGTTTATGTTTCTTAAACTAGCCCACTGTGGCTTAACTGCCTGTCATTTAACGTTAACGGCTTATATTCCTTGTGCTTTTCATGCGTTTTGCTTCAGTAACCATCAAGCGTTACTAACTACGTAAAGTTGGCACTTGAAGTTGTCAGTTTGAATATGCCTTAGTGTCTGCCTGCCACATATACGCACTCACACACACTTATATCCCATTTTGAGCTACACATGTATCTAGAATAAAAATATATTTATCTCATACTACTTGGGCGTGCTTGGGTGTTTGGTGTTGATGATGGTGCTTACAACCACATCGCACAACACCCCACCAAACTAAACCAAACCAAACCGAACCGAACAACGTACACCAAACCTAAACCAAACGTAACTTAACGTAACGTAACGAAATGAAAGTAGTTTTAAAATTTCTGCTGAACTACGCAAAGTAGTTAGTTAGTTCTGTCTACTACTCTCAGTCAACCTTTGTCACCCTTCACCCACTTTTATACGTTTCAACTTGTTATCACAGCAGCATGCCACATAGCAATGTGCAACTCAAAACCCTCGCCACACGACGATGATGATGACGATGATGATGATAACATCTGAACATAGAAAACAGAGATACATAGATGATTCTCTAGCTGACTATGGGCATGAGGATGCGGATATGGATGTGGATGAGGAAGAGATTGTAGATGAACATAATGTGTGTTTATATACTCCTCCCTCATACACTCATTTAATCTCTTTACTTCATGCAACATATTTCTGTGTTTTCCCCTTTACATCCATAAAAAGCGCAAGTTTGCACTCATTTAACGCAAGCGAGGTAACAAAGGAACAAAGAGTGAAAAATATAAACTACTAAAACGAGTTTGTAAAAATGAAAAAAAAAAAAAAAGGAAAAAAAAAAACGGAAAAAAAAAATTAAAATGAAAAGTGGAAAACGCGTCGTTTTAATAATAACAAAGCCATGAAGTCAATGGCAGGCCCAGCGGGAACTAAGTGTCGTCGTCATCGTCATCATCATCATCATGATCATTCACATTTCTGTCGCAGTTGCTGCCATTTATTTATCCTTGCCCCATATTTTTCTTCATTTTTCTTCTATTTTCACTTTGTCGCTGCTGGCGAGACTGCATTGCTTGCTTACTTGACTTTATGAGTACGAAAACACATGTGTATATGAGTGTTCCGATTTTGGATTCCCAAATGCAGACGCACACATTTATAATCAGAGCAGCATACTCATATTCCTGCACCCATTATAGACAACGCACTGCATTCTGAGCATTGGCGTTGGCGTTGGCGTTGGTGTTGAACTCTCAGCAGTTAAATCGCTGAACCGTACAACATTTGGCAGCAGACAAATGCAAAATGCATATACAAATACTTGGATGTACATAGATACTTTCATGCAAGCAAATATAACAGGAACAGAGAGACAAATAGACAGACAGACGGAATGGAGCACGCTCATGAAATGTTTCTCATAAAGCTTCATACAATCTACTCTTACTTACTACTCTAATACTAACAACCTGCCTCCTTTTACTGCTGGCGTTGATGCTGTTGTTGCTGATGTTGTTGCTGCTGCTGCTTATCTCGTTTTAACTGTCCCTGGGGATGCATTCTATCGTCATATCCCTAAACACAAACACACACACGCACATACATACACACACACATACTCACATATGCTGAACATATGCAGGAGGACATAACACGTTTACATAACTTTGTATATTTATGTGCCATTTGATCCCACTCCCTGACTCCTTTCTCTGCATATCTTCCATACATACATTGCTTAGAGTCGTCGCGTCCACGTTTTTGTGGTAAAAAAACAAATGTTCATTTTGTATTATTTTTCCTATTTCTCTTTTTGCTAACGCACTCTCTACTTTAAGCCCATTAAGTTCGTGGTGTTGCTGCTGGTGATGGTTGTTAGGCTTTAAGATAATAATATTTTTATGTAGGTTTTTATGTGATTTAAATTCCTTTGAATGACTTATAAAACACACAAGTCCATTGATTCATTCGTGTGTTGGTTTTGTTGCTTTGGGCATAAAGAACTTCCTTTGCTTCTCGTTTTACTATTTGATAAGCAAAGTAGATTTATAAAAAAAAAAAGAAAAAAAAAAAAAAACAATATAAAATTTGAATATTTTAAAGGTTGCCATTTTTAAAAGTTAAAATTTATTACCTTCAAATGAAATATTCAAATGATGGCATGAATTGAATTGAAGAAATTATAATATAATTCATGATTCATAAACATCATAATTTTAAATGAAGGTGTGTTTATGAAAATAGTAGTGCATTTAACCTGTAAGCTGTAACTGGTAAATCCAATGATTCGTATTATGTTCTCTCATGAAGTTAAGAAAATAATAATTTTCAAATAATTTCGAATATATTTACACTTTCATTTATTGTAAACTTTTATTAGTTTTCACAAAAATAGTAACGCAAAAAACCAACAAAAAACAATAATATGAAAAGTTATAAAATGTTTTGCCCCGATTTCCTAGCGTAAGTAAAATTTGTAGTTTCAATTAAGCAATGTTCTCCTCTAATCACGAAAAGTAGAAAAAGTACCACAATTAGAAAAAATTTATATTAAAAATTTATTGGACTACTTTAACACTCTGATGATCTTTTCACGGTAAAGCGTTTTTACAAAGGCTTCCATATGTAACTGTGCGTTAGACCCAAACGTTTTAGGTGTCGCCGAAAATTTTAATATATCTCGTGACTCAAAAGTCGTAGCGACAATTAATTTATATATTATGAAAAAAGAGAAGAGCACTTTGCCTGGAGAAGCTTTTATGTCATTGGGCATTTACGTCATCAAGGGGAGTGAGGGATTAAACAAAATGGTAGGCTTTATGAGCGTATATCTTGAGAGTGGCTTCAACGATTTGGCTGATTATTTATTTATTTTTTTTTTTTTTTGGGATTTATGGATTAATGAGAGGAATAATCAGGAAACTTATTGTATAATCCTTTGAAAAAGTTGGACATTTGTATGAAATTGGAATTTTTGTATTAATGAATAAACAAAGTAAAGTAGATTTTATAAATTACTATAGCTTATGTTTTAAGCAAAGCAAAATTAAAAAAAAATAAAATTAAAATTAAAATTAAATCAAGTAATAAACTATATAAATGTCATTAAATCTTAAGGTTCACCGGAAAAGAAATAAATTCAGAAAGAAAATGGGATAAATTTTTGTTCTTTTACATTATAAATTACATCTGTTGTTTCACGAGAAACGTTTTCACGTAAGATATATTACTACTTAACTCGTTTTTCTTGACATTCTGTTCTAAGAATATATAACAAAAGTTTCCAATTTGCAAAACAGAAATTTTCAGAAGTAAGGTTATGCGGCACTACTATTTTAATGAAGACAACATTGTGGGAGTTTTAAAAATTAATGTATAAGGTTGGTTGCAATGATATTATTTTCTTATTAATGTTTTAATTCGGTGGAAATTTACTTTCTTTTCACCTTAAAAAAAAAAAAGGAAATAACAGATTTCGACAACTAAAATTAGTTTGAAGTTTACAACTTTCCTTTGAATCTTGAAATTAACTAAAAGAAGAAACTGACTTGTGTCAATGTTTTGATGATGTTACTGCTGAACTGGAAAAAGTTAGCTGTTTGTGTTTTGCATTAAAGTTTTTGTACTATAAGTCACTTTATCCCTTTAAAAATTTGTAATAAAAATGATTACATTGACATCCAATTCTCATTAAAACTTCTTCAAATTTGTTAAATGCTTTAGGTTAAGTATATTTTCTTTTGAAAAAATATCTGAATTATTTATTATGAATATTTTTTTTTACAAAAAGCTGCCAGTAAAGTCCTTAAGTCTTTTTGAATATTCTGACGCTTGAAAACGTTAAAATTAATGAAAATAATTTACATTTTCTATAAAACTATCTATATTTTTTCTTATTCATTCATTCTCTCTCTTCTCTCTCTCTCTCTCATTATGACTATACTTTGAAGTGAATTCCATAAAGTTTCATCACTCATACGCCATGTTGTCAGACACAATTGAATTGAAAATTTATTTTCGCTACTTACAATTTTATACAAGAATTAATTAATAAACGCCTTCAAGATATAAATTAACATACACACACGTACATAGAGGAGATAGTTAGAGAGAGAGAGAGAGAGAGAGAGAGAGGGAGAGATATCGAGTTAATATTGTACAATGAATATATGTAATAAATTTTGCTCATTTTCCATTTGCAGATGGTGACGAGAACGAAGAAAATATTTGTGGGTGGCCTTTCAGCGCCCACAACACTTGACGATGTCAAAAGCTATTTTGAGCAGTTTGGCCCGGTAAGTAAATTTTAGAAGAAATTTATAACATAATACATATAAATTCCTTACACGTATACATACATAAGTGTATGTATGCATGTGAAGGATGTGTTAAGTATTGTATAAATCTTTTAACTTCCTTACATTATTTGCTGCTGCTGCTGTTGCAGCCCTTGACTGACCACCATAATGTGCATTTTAACATATTTATAGACATTGAGGGGGCAACTCTAATAATGATATAATTATAATAATAATGATGTTGCTGATGATGATGATGATGATGATTATGATAATCATAAGTATGATAATGATAATGGTTATTCTAATAATAATGAAGTGCCGACACGTTTGATGTAATTGAATTTGCATAATGTAGACATTGTTTTGCAATAAATTGACTTTCCTAAGGACATCACATAACAAAACAAAGGTACAAAGGCTACACAGAGTACAGTGGCAACGGTACATTTAAGTTAGTTGGTTGCCTGTTTTCTTGTTTATGTGATTTGATTGACTTCTTGACAAGGATTCACATTTTCAAAAATGAGATTCAAATTAAAATACTTATTTCTATACTTACAATAGTATAACTATGCGTGTGTGTGTGTTTTTGTGTGTGTGTATCTATGAAATAAATTGTATAAAAGAAGAAGAAGCAAACAAAAAGGAAAAAAAAAGTATTTAAACACGAACTTCGGGGCCCTTGTCCTGCTCCTGCCTTAAGCAAAGTTAAAGCCACTTTGCTTATTCTTCATCCTTATGTTCTATAAATGACTGTGTGTGTGTGTATGTGTGTGTCTAGCTATCTTATATTTTCAGTCTGTCAGTCTATCTATCTGTCTGTTTGTCTGTCTGCTGCTTATTTTTTGTATGCTTGCAGCTATTCCGGTAACACATTTTTGTTTGATCAATAATAAAAATGCCTAAAAATTCAATCTTGACAAGTACTGCATAGCACATAGATACATACATATACCCATGTTCTCCATGCCTCCACACCACAATAAAAGGGTCTAAAAGGCAGCTTCAGGCAAATATGCCATACACACACACACACACACACACAAACACAAATATAGAGGAAGAGTGAAAGACACTCGAAAATACATTTTCCACTTTCATTTCATTTCGTTTTGTGCCAAAAACAAATTTTTGCTAAAAATTTGATTATTAAGCGAAAATCGATTTCATACAAAGTTAGCTTAGTCTGCTTGCTCCTACTCTAGCTCCTTCTTCCGTTTCCATTCCCGTTTCTACTATGTATTACTTTTCCTAATAGCTTCTGCATTTAGTCTCTCTCTCTCTCTCTCTCTCTCTCTGGTCTATAATTCTTTTAAATTTACTAGTAATATTTATTATATAAGGGTACTGAATTCTTTCGTTTACGTATTTCGTTTAGTCTTTCAATTGTTCCTTCGATCCTTAGGTCGTTTGGAATATTCATTTGTTGGTTCCATTCGTTGCCTACTACTATTTTTGTCTACATTGAGAATTGTTATATGATGTTACCTAATACTTTTCAGATTTTCAAATGAATTTCCTTTCCCAATACTCTTCTTCAGATCTCATCTCTAGTTCTTTATGCTTCAGAGAGTGAGCATGGGTAAATGTGTATTTGTGTGTGTGTGTGTGTGTGTATGTGTGTTTGGGGAGGCACTTTAATGATTGAAGTACTTTCAAGCGAGTTGTAAGTTAAGTTATTGTTGTTGTTGTTGTTGTTGTTATCAACAAAATCATAAAATGAAAATAAAAATCACACACAAAAAGAAAAAAAAAAAAAAAGAGAAATTGAAATGAAATGAAATAGTTTTACGATTCGACATGCATAAGTTAAACCAAGAAGAAGAGATTTCATTCCCCTTGTTTCCATATTTCCATTCTTGACTTACGTTTGCCTTCCAATTTCCATTGGTTTTCATTTGACTTGAATTGCAGTTCAATGCAATGCAATTGATTTGAGTTCTCTGTTAAATTCTAACTTGCTTCTTATGTAAATGATGATAATGATGAGTATGATGATGACAAAGATAATAATGATATTGTTGTTTGGCAAATGACAGTAGCAAAATATTGTATAATTTATCGAAATCATAATTCTATTGAATTGATTTTGTATTTCTTTGTGTATTTGTTAACCAAATAGAACACAAAAGTTTTGACATAATTTTTTTTTTTGTGGTAAAAAATTATTAGTTTTTAATTTAAAAATACACAAAATTTTTAACATGATTTCTTTATACTACTAATCCTGCCAAAATAATGACCAAATCTAAGAACTCATCAATCAGTGTCCATCCATCAAATGACATTTTCATGATTTACTCATATAAAAGCGAATATTGAGCGGAAATTCATGTCAAATTTAATACAAAATTATCAACGAACCGCAAACGAAAAGAAATAGAACACGGAAATTAATTGAGTTGAGTTGAGTTGAGTTCAGTTCGCAGGATACACAAAGGAATATGCGAAGCACTAAAGTTTATAATTTTTTTTTTTTTTTTTTTTTGTAAAGCTCTAATGTATTAATTTGATAGAGTGATCCAACAACCGAGAGGAAAGAGATTAAATCAAATTAAAATGGATAAGTAAAAATGGTCCAGGGGACCAACAGAGTGTAAAGAGTAAAACAAACTGAGTTTGAGGAAAAATACTTTGTGTGAAAGTTTTCAATTAATCCATATTTGCACGAAAATTATGACGGAATAACTTTTCAAGCAAGAAAATTTTCATAGTTGCGTGTCGAAGAAGTCCAAAGCTCCGAGGGGCCAACGGATAATTCTATCCAATCAAATCCAAGCTGCTCTAAAGTACTAACTAAGAAATATAGGAACATCATGAAAAGAAAATGAGAAAACTTAATGAACGAACCAGCGAATGAACGAGTGAAAAAGTGTAGAAAACTTTTCATCAATTGAGTGATTGAAGGCAGTCGTTTGGATGAATGAATGAACGATCGAAGAATTAGAAGACAGAGAGGATAGTGGCAAGGCTAGTTGAATAAGTATTATGCCAATGAATAGCTGAGCTTACTTAGTTAAGTTGCCTAGTATAATGTTGCGCGGTCGTCGCCCTAAACATGATCAAGTTATTGATTACAACTAATCCCAACATTGGCAAAAACAACGAAGCTGCGTTTAACTTGACTTGGCTTGGCCTTCCAACTCATTGAACAGAATCCCATTACCGATTAGAGTCAAATAATGAATGAATAAATGAATAAATGAAAAGATTGAGTGAGTTGGCTACTACGTTTAGGCCTGGCCTGGTCACTAGTGGGTCAATTAATGAAGCAATGATTGAGTAAATGAACGAATGAATGAATCAAAGTGAATGATTGTCAAAGTATTTAGGAGTGTGAGAAATTGCGTGGCATAGAAATGTCAATGTGTTTGTGTGCTCCTTGATGTGTTAATGACTTTAGTTTGCTGGTATTGATAAAGTGACATAGACAAAGCCAATCACAGTCAACATCAACATCAACATCACACTAAAAACGTTGCCTACTTTTAGGGAAGAAGAGATTTCTATGATTATTTTGTTTTATTTCTTCTCGTTTCTTTTTTGTTTTTTTTTTTTTATTTTGCAAATATCAGCAGCGAGAAAAATCATTGCATAGAATAAATGAGCGAACCAACGAAAGATTGATTGGTGTGATTGTGTGTATCATTAATTGTATATGTATATGGATGACAGGATATTAAGGACGCGCACATTTCAACATTTACAGTTATTTTTATTTCATTAGATCAAAATGAAGCGTACACTAGATTACGAAGAGTATTGCGTGACCAGTTCCAGTTCAGTTCAGGGAACAATACACAACACCAGAAATAACAACACAACAACAATGGCGAACTGTCAAACAAAGTCATTTACAGAGGAAGTTCACAAAACACACTTTCACACACACATAAACACACACACAAACACACAATCACCAACTCACATATAGAAATAAAACAATTTATTTGATATATTCGACATTTCATTAAAACTGCCATCCAGCGAATGAACAAATGAACGACCAAATAAATGAATGAATGAATGAAGTTTATAGGAAAAGGAAGCAAATGGTTTGAGGTAATGGTATACATAGAATGGAATAGAATAGTATCTAACTAATGAACGTTATTGTAGCCACACCTGGTTGTTACTAGTCAGTTCTCCTCAGCTCCATATTAGTCCTTACCATTGAATGAAATTCTAACAATCTCATAACGCTTGACAAGTCATGAAAGTCAAAGTCATCGTTCGTTCGTTTGTTCGTTTGTTCATTCGAGCCAGTGAGCTAGCGAGTGAATAGTGAAGGAATGATTAAATAAATGAGAAAATGAATGAATCAATGAAAAAATGGAAGAATGAATGAGTGAAGGAAGGTACATAGGTCAGTGTATTTTCTATGAATAAATGAATGAATGAGGGATTGGATGAATGAATGAATGATTGAATGAATTTGATAACAATAGAAAATTTAATTCAATTTTGTTATAATTCAGACTACAACATAACAAGAAAAGCAACAGAATCAACGATACTTACTCAGTTTAGTTCTGTTCAGTTCTGTTGTGTTGTGTTCAATGCGATTCAATTCAATTGAATTTTATGTACATGTATTTTGTCCTTGTTGTTGTTGTTGTTGTTGCGTATTGTCCTTGGCCATGTCCTGTGTTGGTATTCATGAAGTAATGTGTCCACGTGTATGCACTATTACTGCACTTGTTACTCCACTATTAGAGAACTGAATCATTCAATTCCTTTTGCATTCTGGTCTTCCTTTTTGGTCTGCTAAAATTTGTAGCATGCAGTCAAGCGATGGGCAGCATCGTCATCAGCATACCCAGATTTACCTTCTTTGTTACTTTATTTTCCCATATAAAGTCAACCTTTCCTTTCAACGTAGTGCAACTCAACTCAACTTAGCTGAAGTCAAGTTAAGTCAACACAACTAAACTCAACACAAGACAAACATATCTTTGTTTATTTTTGCTGCTGCTGCTGTTTTGGGAACGCGTTTCGCTTACACAAAATCCTTGTTAAATATATAGGTAAAAACCGAAATATCCTTAACGCATAGCAAAAGAAAAATTTACTCCAATTTTTCTTATCTTGATCTTTAACACTATTTTCTGTTATATTTTGTTAAATTTAAACTAAATATGACAAAACCTTTAGACCTCGTTCACTTTGGTTTTGATTTTAGTTTTCAAAACGACAAAGTAGTACAAAATCATCCACAATTTACAACATGCAATATTGCATTCATTGCCTAGGTTCCTAATCAGAAGCATATATGCGTTCTATAGTTTGGTAGCAGTTCATAGTTTGTGCAACTTTGTAGCAGTGGATGGCTTCAAAACTCTTCTTCAGTTGTTGCCAACTCCCTGAGGTCACATAAAAAAGGGATTTTTGTTCGAAAATTCAACTAAAAGTGTTTTTATATTACAATACTATAGTCCTTTTCTCTCTCTAATGCTGAGGATCTTTTCCATCTATAAAATTTAATGAAGTTGAAAAATAAAACAAAGCCTTCTGATCCTACACACTATTTATTCTTCTACTACAATCTCATCATATTGTAGTCATGGTCCAATGGTCCAATATACAGTAGTAGTAGGTAAAGACAATGGAAGGATGATAAAAAAAAAATATATATAGTGAATTGTTGTGTATCACCCACGTATGGAGGAAGAAGGAACCAATGGAATGGTAGGGAATGGAATGAGTAGTTGAAGAGCGTAAAAAAATGTTGGTACTAAATCGTTGTAGCCAATTCAAGCGTCACATGTGTGTTGTACGATGACGACGTCGACAACGACAACGATGGCGACTACTGGCCAATGCTTGTTTATGCTAGACCAGACACACTCTATTGCTATTACAATACTATGACAGTTTGTATCTATGTGCTTTGTTCTTATGTAAGTAACTATGAGTGTGAGTGTGAGTATGTGTATCTGTGGCTATATGAATGAATAAGTGAATGCATGCATGTGTGTGTACTATTTTTGTGTTTGTACTAACAGCAAATGTTTTGTACTGAATTTTAAATCGAATCTAGAATTCATTTGCAGCTCAATCGTCGTCAGTCGTCGTCGTCATTGCTGTTGTTGTTGATGTTGTTGTTGCTGCTCTTGTTGTTTATTTGCGTATAACAACAACAAAAACAATGAAAATATAGATACATTTTTCCAGCCTGCCTATCTTACTCACTCATTCATCCTACCCGCCTTCAGAGATTCACTTGCACTTCGCCACTAAACCGTAAACTATAGCATATTTATAGGAACTCATTCGTTTTTCCCATTTTTTTTGTTACTGTTACTGTTTTTATTGTTTGTGTTTTTTATTGTTGTTATTGTTATTAACATTGTTATTGGCTCACCGACTGCTTTTCCAATTCTGGCAACATCAGCAGCCTAAAAAAGCCCATAGAAGTAGAATATCATTGCCCAATAGTTCTAAGTGAGTTTGTGCAATATTTTGTACTGTGAAAGATCAAAAAAAAATTGGTAATTTATAGAATAGTTCAGAAAATTATGTACAATATTTTGCAGGACAACAAAAGTTGCTATTCCTGAGATGAAATGTGTCGTTTGTAATGATTAAAATGAATGAGATCATAATAATTTTGTATTTTAATGAAATGCATTTAGTGATTCTTTAAGTGTAGAAAATATTTTGGGTTGCGGAAAAAGAAATTCATTATTTTTTTGAGTATTGGTCACATAGATCATGCTTAGGATTATTAGATATGTAGGATTCTCCTCTAAAAAAAGCACTCCGTGTTGAAAATGAAGATCGATAAAAGCTTAAATTTAAGCATGGTAAACGAAACTGTAAACAGTGTTTATAGCCCCAATATTGTCCTGTACAATTTTGCGCAATTTTAATTACAACGGATCCGTTCCGGAAATTTCGGTGCACGTCGCGCAAGTTGACCCGTTTCCGAAAATCGCGATAAAATCACGAAAAACTCAAAGATCGTAATGGATCGAAATCCATGTGTGAGTACTAGGCCAAACGGAGTCAGATCACACACGATGATGACGTGTAAATATAATCATGGTCAAAGCGCAGTGAAGCAGGTCTAATGGAGTCCAAGCCAGGACGAATGACTAGGAAGGTTTTGCTGTGCATTAGTAAGACTGGAAGGGAATTGTACACCATGAACTACTTCTATATGGTCAAGCACTGAACTGAGACCTTTATTGTCAACAAATGGACCGTTTGAAGCTAGCGGCTGCTCAAAAGCGACCGAAATTGGCCAATGGAAAAGGCACTGTGTTTCACGAGAACAATGCCAGACCACGTCATGTCAATAATGACTCGTGGAAAACTAAGGGAGATGAGGTGAAAAGTTGCAATGCAACCTCTAGATATCCCAAGTGACTATTACCAGTTTTTGTCACTACCACATTTTTTTCAAAGGAAGAGTTTTCCTGCAGCAAAAATCAGATCTTTTATGAGAGAGAATCTACAAGTCAATGAACTAAAAGGGGACAGATATATTTGACATAAATCGGGTAACACTCACCTTAATAAATAAAGTTTTAAATTAGGGTAAAAAAAAAATTGATTTCTTTTTCTTTTCAAAAAATATAGATTAGATTAGATTAGATTAGATTAGATTAGATTAGATTAGATTAGATTAGATTAGATTAGAGTAGATTAGATTAGAGTAGATTAGATTAGATTAGATTACATTGCTGATCAACCCCCTAATTACAGCTCATCCCAGAATCTTGGTATTCTTTCATCAAGAATGTAAAATATAATGTTATTGTAAGTCTAAGATTTAAAATGTGAACAGTATGATGTGTAATAATAAACAAAGTTCATGTTATCGATTCAATTTCATCAAGGTTAAATATATTTTTGCCGTGTTGTAGTAGTTGCCCAAGAAAATTGTACATCTATTGGCCGCTTAACGAGTATGGAAAATGTGTACAAACATATAAATTTTTTTTTAAATATTTTAAAAACTACTCGTTGGCCGAGGATGCTAGATTGGAAAGAGAATCAGAGTCATGGTGTTTGTGGCTCAAAATCAAAATCCAAAACACTCAAGCGGAGTGGCAGCAGCAATACACACACAATAATAAAAATTGCTGCTGTTACAAAATTTAAATCTTCAAAATGGTATTTTTTTTTTTTTTTTTGATAGGATTCAAAGCGAAGAAGACAAAACCAAATGCAACCAAACAAAATAAAAAGTCAGAACAAAAATCTACCATTTTTATTTAGAGAACTTTAGCCTCTTGTTTACTCTTTCTTTTTGTTTTTTTGTTCTTGTTGTTGAACATTTATTTATTATAATTTTTTTTGTTTTGTTTTTGGAAATGAAAACTATATAAGATTTTTAGTTGGGTGGCTAAACTTTTTAAAGAGTCTCCTCCCTCCATTACTCAGTTACTCATTTTGCAAAGGAGTATTACTGGTTACATGATTTAGTATGGTAAATCTACCATTATTTCAATTCTCCTTAAGTGCATACAAAATGAATATTTGAATTGTTTTTAAAAGTGTCCTTTTGAATGCAAGAAAGATAGAAAGAAATTCATTTTGCGAAGAATTTGTCTATTTTATTTGCAATTGCAAAACTTTTTAAGCCGTTTGTATATTTAGATAGATTCAATGATGTTTGAGGGAGTGAGATACTGAATTGACACACTTAATTGTAATTTGTTATTGTAGTCATGGGAGCTATTGTTGTTGTTATTGATATTGGTATTGAAAAAACATATTTAAGCCTAAATTGAGCGCAATATTTCGAATGGAATTTGTTTGAGCATAACAACTAGCAGCAGAGAAGGATGAGAGTGATAGAGTTAGTTGAATGATGTTGTTCAACGAGTAAAGAGGGGAAAGAAGTTGAGAGTTTATAAAAGAGAATTACATAATAGCATAAGGATTGTGATACAAGAACAACTAAAACAACAACTTTGCCAGGACAAAAGATGATTATGGTAATGAGCTACATCATGTCGATGGTGATGGTGATGGTAATGATGATAATGATGACGATGCTAACGATGGCTGTTTATAATGATGACGTTGCTGATGTTATCAACTAAAATGTGGTTGTTGCCATTTGTGTTGTTGTCGTTGTTGTTATTGCATACAAAATTAGCATAAAATATTGAAAACTATTATCTAAGCAAAATTAATACAATCACACACTGATTGCATAACTAAGCTAGACAGAAACACTGCATGAGATACATGGATAATAAGAGCAAAACATATACATTCATAGTTAGATAGATAGATACATAAATAGATGGAATAAACGTAAATGTGAAATTGTTAAATTAGTGAGGGTGGGAAAAATGTACGGGATGATTATTGGAAAAAGAGTTTGGTGCGTGCGACAAATTCAAAAAGGATTTAATTTGCAAATCACAGAAAAAACATTTTAAAATAGATAAGCAGCGCAAACATGCATATTTACACTCACACACAAATACATACATATTCAACAAATATAAATATGCTGCACATAGATACATTACAAATTTATACACATTTTCATTCATTTTTTTAACGCTTTAATGCACCAACAATTCTTTATAGGTAAAAATAAAAGTATATGTAGTGTTTTTTTTCTTCTATATTCTTTACAATAAAGAATATTTTTTTATTCATTTTTTTCAAGTGAAACTAAAAAAATAAAATAAATTTATAATAAATAAAATAAACAAAAACAATAAAGAACGTTATCTTTGACTATGCCGAAGATGAAATACTCTTCACGGGACGCAGTGAATGATTCATTGTAGTATTCAAATGGGTGGTTTGTTTGGGAGGTACCCCCTAGTGGTCAGATTCGGATGGTTCCAACAAATGTACTGCGTATGGTAAAAAGAGAGGAACGTGCAATAATATAAAAACAAAATAAATTTATAATAAATTAATAATAAATAAGATAAATAAATAAGTGCTTCAGGATGGGACACATGCAAACAATCCAACTACATCCAAAAAAAAAGTTAAGTTCACAATGAAAACACAAGTGAAACCAAAGTTTTAGGTGATGAATATAATAACAAAATAAATTTATAATAAATAAGATAAACAAAAAACAAAATAAATTTATAATAAATAAGATAAACAAAAAACAAAATAAATTTATAATAAACAAGATAAATAAAAAAGTGCTTCAGGATGGGACCCATTCAAACAATCCAACTCCATCCAAAAAAAAAAAGTTAAGTTACCAATAAAAACAAAACAGAAACCAAAGTTTTAGGTGATGAATATAATAACAAAATAAATTTATAATAAATAAGATAAATAAATAAGTGCCTCAGGATGTTACCAATTACCAAAAACCTACATTTCAATTTCTTACGAGATTTCCGTGTGATTTCCAAGCAAAAAAAAAAAACAAAAATAAAATAACCACTAAAAACACAACAGAGTCTAAGCCTTAGTATTAAGAATTTGGCATAAATAAAAACAAAATATAGAACAAGAAAATTTAAACAAGAAAACCTAGGAATAAATTTTGTCATACATTATTAAACAAGAAAATTTAAACAAGAAAACCTAGGAATAAATTTTGTCATACATTATTAATTGTAACAAAAAAAAAATTAAAATGAATTGAAAGACTTGTAAAATATTCTCAAAAAAAATATAAAATATGTAACTTTTTCATTCAAAATCAGTTTCAGATGATGAAAAATTTAATAAAAATTGTTCCAACATGAGTTTTCGCCACTGTTTATTTATTTCTTTCATAACTAAATCGGATCTATCATCTTATAACTTAATTTAAGAGTATTTACTTCAATACTCCATGTTTGTTAGAAATAATGATGGATACATTAAAATTCCTTTGCAACATGAAAAAATAATAATATTAATAAAGAAATAGATTATTGAAATATTAAATAAGGGAAATACAATATAAAAACAAAAACCAAAAAAAAGAAAGAGGTGTCGTGGGACATCCTACAACGGAGCGCAGCTTCATGCAGAACGAAACTTTTAATTATAATTTTTATTTTTATTTATTGAAAAATGTATGTTTTAGAGTTGAATTTTTCACAGAATGTGTACTTCTATCCGGAAATCAGTAACAAATGCTAATACTAAAATATTTTCATAAACTTAAAGGGGTCCCCGTACAAGAAATGTTTTGGTTTGTATGGCTGCTATACGATCCAGTAATCCAACAATCTTGACATTTGGATGGTTGGTGGCCATGCATCAAAAATTTATACTGTCGAAATTTCAGTTTTATCGGATCACTAGGAGGGTACCTCTCATACAAAGCGCCATTAAAATTCAGGTTCTTATTAGAAAAACTTTTTTTTTTTTTGGACAATTGAACTGAAATTTAGACACTATAAGTTTCTGATATAGGCGCAGTACATTTGTTGGAATCAGTCAAATCGGACCACTAGGGGGAGTACCTCCCATACAAACACCAATCTGGTACGGAACCCTCCGTGTACGAGTCTGACTCGCACTTGGCCTATTTTCATTGTTATTTTTGTTTATTAATTTATTTTGTTTCTCTTTAAACATAAAAATACAAAAGAGAATGAACGATGTTTACGCTCATATTTGCATTCTTCCCTCTGCCTCCCCTTGCAATTTTTCGATTTATAAATCTTTATTATTAAACTTTAATAATTTTATATAAGCCCAATATGAGTTTTGTGGTATTGTCTTTCATTTCCTGTAGTTACAAAATTTAAGAGGGAAGAGAAAAAGAAAGAAAAAAATGTATTATCCAGAATGGGGGCCGAACAACCTCTCTGTTGTTTTGAGTCATCGGCCAAGCCGGCTCTTTACACACTAAGCTATCGAGGTATTTATCTTCGTAGCAGAAAAGTGCATATTTAAAGTCTTCAAGTTTTCCTCAACCGCTTGTGATAGGTCTATCATCTAAACACTACCCAAGCACTTTCGAATAAATAAGATAAATAGGAAATGCGCAGCATTTGAAATACTTTGGGAAAACTAAGATTTTTTTTTGTTAAGTGAAACTTCTTTAGCGGCGTTTATACTAAAAATTTGAATGTGAAAATACAAATCGTCACGTTTTTTAGAGTCTGTACCTCAGAACCGCACTAGGTAGATAGGTGTATTTCTATTGCCATATTCCCCAACATATAATAAAATTTTTGGAAAATCAACCGGAAAAGTCTCAAAAAAGAGATTACATTTCCACAACAACAACTTGCATTATGTGTGTATAAGAATGTTTAGAACAACAACATGCAAGCAAACAGCTTGACAGACAGACAGACTGATAGACTTTGAGATTATCTCTCTCTGTCTGTTTTTAAGAAGTTTCACTTCTATTACGTGTACGATGGCATACGCGGAATTTTTTTTTTTTTATTTTTATTTAATTCTTATTTTATTTAACAATTTTTTTTTTTTCTTTTTTTTTTATAATTCAAAGTTAAACTTTTGGTTTTACATTTTGAAATTGCCTTTAGTTTTGTGGAAGTGAAACTGTGTCATCGTGGCATCATCGTCATCATCATCATCATCATCATCATCATCGTTAGTTTAGTTTGTATTAGAAATTGCAATGGTTTTTGTTATTTTCCTTGCTGCAGTTGAATTTTTACATATAACGTATAATGCAGAAAGCTGCATGCTGTGGTGCGATAAGAAATTTGGCATTAAAACAGACGAAAATACACACACAAAAAAAAAAAAGGAATAAGTTCGAACAACAAGAAATTGAATAAAAAAGACATCACTTTCAGTCATAGCATAGTCTTAATACACTTCTTTCAATGGAGTTTGAAAAAGGTTAGAATGTTAAATATTCAAATATCATAATTTTAAGAGATTCAGAGATGGTAATTTGAAGAAATCTACTACTTATATGATGAATATAGTATAGTAAAGTTCAAGTATTTATATTCACTAAGTACTTAGTACTTGACTAGAAAATGTTCCGGGCTTTAGAAGGAGAGCCTGATTTTCATTTCCTCATCGATTTCACCTTCTGAAGAAAACAATGTCTATTTGTGGAAATGACTGCGAAAATCATATCAAAATCCGATACGTACTTTAAAATATCTTGCGTTTTGGGTCGGACAGGAATTTATGAAGGCTCAGTAATACTAAAATGAATAATTACAAATCCAAGACACAAATGGAATTAATTTTTTTAAGTCATAAAATAAAATGACTTTATTAGCAAGCAAATAAATGAATTGAAATGCTGTAATAATATAACACAGGGAAACATAGAAAAGGTCTTTTCAGTGGCATAGGTTTATGGAATCAATTAAGATACATTTGATTATGAAGTAAGTAATTTGCCTATAAAATATTTTTCTTGAAATGGTAAATCACTCTATAAGAAATACACCACCTTGTCGAAGGCCCCAGTAGGTAGTCACATGTTCTAGTGCTAAAAATTTTCCCTTGTTCACTTGCAGTATTAAAAAATCCTACGTAATTGTTACAAAAAGTACAAGTTCTTCATGCAAGGCTTGTGTTAATAATCATGACAATCTCTGCAACTTATTTGATAAATTTTCTCAAGAAAAGCAATGAAGAAATATAAATGATGATATAGTGAGGGCTTCACTTTGGAATTCTGATGACATGGAAAGAGCCAAGAAACCACCTTGATGATTGTTACTTTTATGCTATGAATGAAAACCCTATGAAGGGATTACCTTTATCTTAAAAAGTAGATTTATTGCAAAAAAAAATTATTATTTTCGTATTGACTTCCATAATTTACGTACTACACTTCATAGATATATGATTTTTTTTCCTTACAAATTTCATAGAGAAGCGTTTATTATCGTCCATATTAATGTTGTAGGGTGCAAAATAATTTCAGTGATAAAACCTCAGACCCCAGAAAAAATATAGGTATGTAAATTCTACTTTTTCTACTCATTCAGTCATTCGGTCTTAAAACATGCTATGTTGTTGTAGTAATTGTTTGTTGTTGCATCCTTGTGTGCTTGGTTCGGTTGGCGTTGACGTTTTAGTTCAAATGCCTCTGCTGCTGCACTGGATTTTGTTGTTGTTTCTGCATACTACATATAGCTTTATCATAGCTGCTATTGTTGTTGTTGTTGTTGTAACTATCACAACTTTTGCAGATGCAATAGGAGCATCATGTTGTTAGTAATCGCCTTTGGCTGCATTTTGTCATCACCCACCATCATCCTCATTTTGCATTATTTTTCCTTATCATCCTGTTTTGTCATTGTGCAATTTAAGAGATTTGCATAAAGATTTCGTCTTAATTTTTTTTTTTTTTTTGCTTCAATTTTCCTATAAATTGAAGTTGGTTTTTGCTCTTGTTGTTGTTGTTGTTGTTGATACTGTTTGTATGGTCAGTTTGAGATAATAATTTTCCAGGTAAACTCTTGGGAATACAAAAAGAAAGGAAAGAAAACAATTAACTTAATTTTAAACTTTGAGTTCGAGTTTAACTTTTGTGCAATCAGCATTTTTAATTATGAAAGCAAATCAAGCAGAAAACATTAAATGACTCATTTATGGAGGAAACACTTAAATATTCAAACAACAAAAAATCAAATAAACAAATAAACAATGAAAACGATAAGGAAAGAAAGAAAATAATTCGAATAAAACCAAAGCTCATTTTTACCATGATTCAATAAGTGAGTCTTGGCTAAATGTTTAGAGAGAGAGTGAGTGAGAGATAGATAGATAAGGAGTGTGTGTGTGTGTGTGTGTGTCTGAATGCTGGTGGTGATGGTTTTAGTGTTGGTTCTGTAACAGACAGTTAGTTGACGGAGATATGGCTCATTATTAACGCAGTAAAATTCAAGTAGTGAATAGTGGTTGGAGGATATTAGATTTCGGTTGGGAAATGGTGGGTGAAATTCATGGCGTAACGTCGCGAAGTCAAGTCAACGCAAAGCCACGGTAAGTCAAGCATCAACGCAGGCATGTTAATTATGCCAATGATGTTGTTTGAGATGGAGATGAGAAGACACCGATTTCGTTGTAATCTGATATAAACGCCAAGTCCTCAACCACCATCCAACCAACCAACAGCCATCTAACGACCCACTTCATAAACATTTTGAAGATGGAAAATATCAAGAAGTTTGCGTTTTGAGTGGCAACAACAACAGCGGCAGCAGCAGCAGCAGCAATCAGCAGTCAGCGAACAATTTAATGTAGCCAAGTCAAGTCAAGATGAAGATGAAGATGAAGATGAAGATGAACTTGAATCACAATAATGACGAGACGATGATAATGAGGAAGAGAAGACAACAACAACAAAAAAAAAAAAGAAAAAAAAAACAGAAAAACAGAAATCAGAAAACGTAAATGAGGAAAATATAATATTAAAATCAAATTTTTTTAATGCTTGCACAAAAAAAGTTAACAGCAGCAGCAGCAGGACATGATTGAGGGAGTAGCTGGATTCAGGATTTGGCTGCTCTCGAGGATGATGAGGACGACACGGCGACTGACAAACTGTCAGACGCAATAAAAATTCAAGCGAGCAACGAACATTGAGAAGATAACAACCCCTCGATGATGAACATGAAACCAAACCAAGGCAAACATATAAAACTCTTCAGATATAACAAAGTTATACAGCAACAAGAAAGTACTCACACAGATACACACAATTACTTGTACAATACTTCAGGTTGGTGGGAGTGGGGTGTACGGAGAGAGCGAAAATGCTTTACGAATTAATTGCAGGGAAACATGCGAGAAAATCCAGCAAAACTAATTTCATTAAAAAACAATTTTTATGATTTAATTATTGCGAGTCAAGTGCGAGGAAGCACCACCAACAACAAAGCAACAACAACAGCAATAAAACCAGCGTAAAACGCACAAGTAACTGTCAGTATCTGTATGTATTGTATGTATGTAGGTATGTGTGTATGTGTACAAGTAACGAAGGATGGTTCTAATGGGTCTGATGGGTTGACTGTGTGCGAATGCCTCGCAGTGATATGAAATTGTATCCAATTTGACACATGAGGGACGGTTTTCCCATACATTATTTCTCTCTCTCTCTCTCTCTCTCTCTATCTTCCTGAGCCTCCCTTGGAGTATATTATGATGATCCTCTATTCTACAGAGTTTTTTTTTTTGTTTATGTTTTTGTTTTTTCCATTTTTGGTTTTCTCTGAATTTAGTTTGGCTTTTGCTCGCCCTCTCTTTAATTGCTTTCTCTTGGCTTTTTGATTACCTTCGCGAGCATACTTCATAAACTAACTAAAGCTTGTTACTTTTTTACATTCTTCCCTTTCCTCCGCACCTTCCCACCTCCCTCAGCACTTACTCTTACCCGTATCATTATAAGCCGTACGCTGTTCATTGCTCAAGTGTCGTTGCATAACTGTGGGCGATTTTTGAGGCTTTTGCTACAAAGTAGAAATTTTTAAAGATATTCTTCTTCTTCATTCCACGGATCCACCATCCAACATGATTGTGGCTTTTTCGGGTTGCCCGGTGAATGCAGCATACGAAATTATGTGGGAATGTGTGTGTGCGTTAGTTCCAAATGCTTGTCTGCACCTGCTGACGCATAAATTATTATTACGTATGAAATGTTCTTGTTCAGTAACGTTCTTATATTCCATGCATCCACATTTGCTACTTTTCAAGTCCCTCTTTGTGTGCCTTCAAAATCTCTATACTCTGTACTCTGTACTTGCCATTCTCGTCATATATGAATGTATATTTTCAGCATATGTGTACGTATGTGTGTGTATGTGTGCTTGGGTCACATTTGCATAATCCTTGGCAAAAGGCTTCATTAATACAAGCAAAAGCAACGAACGAATTTGGTTGGTTGGCATAAGTTTATGTGCTACCATGTTTGGCTCCAAAGGCCTTTGCTGCTGCCACTAATACATTCTCTTTCTCTCAACTGCACCGCACAAGACTAAACAAAACTGCCTCACCACATGTTAGCCAACACAGGACCATCACAAGCAGCATCAGCTTAAAGCCAGCTTTATTAGCTACATGTCTCTGACTCTTCTATTTGACCTCATTGTGTGAAGCTGCAAACCCACGCACGCACGCACGCTTACAATAAGCTGCGGTTCAATGTTGCGTTCCTATAATTAACAAGCTACAACCAATACCAAGAAGATGTACATTCTGCCTGCCCACTTGGCCAAGTTAATCCTTTTGTTGCGTTTCATCCAATTCTTCACCGCTCCGCTCGCTCTATTCTGTTCCGTTCTCATCTGAGGCGATCCTTTATTTGTTCGTTTGCATAATAAATTCGATTGTGTTCAATTTTGTATTAATTATGAGACCAAGGTTGAGTTCCATTAAGTTGAGTCGATGCTAAGACATTCAACTACATAATATTGTTCGCAGTACAGTTAAAGACAAGTATGTTCGTTTCTTATTCGCATTACGTATACGCCACGTGCTCTTTGTGGGTTCATCTTATGTATGTTGTCTGCATTAAGTGAAGTGAAGTGCAGTGAAGTGAAGTGAAGTAAGGTCTAATGAAACTGGATAGATGAAACTATTCATATAAGCAAATGTGATTGTGATTGTGTTTGGAATAATCTTACTTTGTTTATATAACAAATTTGGTTTTATCAACGAACTACTATAAGCCTAAGATTAGGTTAAAATACACTCCAACTCAACTCAACTTAACCAAACCAAACTAAACCTCAAACTATTGTATTTTCATTCTTTATTGGTTTTTAAAGGGAATTTCAATTTAAGTCATGTTAGTATTAAAATACTGAAGCGCTTATGCTTCTATGTATTTTGAGGTTTTCTTATATTTTTTGTTTTTTTAGCATTTTATTTTAATCTTCTACAAAACTCTGATGCTCATTTATGTAAAGCAAATTTTATATAAAATATTTTCGGTATTTATTACAAATAACCCAAGTTTGTGATGCTGTTGCCATTGCCAGCATTTAAGACACCAAATGTCCCAAAATCTGACCTCATGTTGACCAATAATAAACAGACAGATAAAGCACACACAAACATAGAAGCACAGTGAAGAAAAGAGTGAGAGAGGGAGAGGGAGAGAGAGACAGGATGAATAGTATCTGAGACCCAAGAATTGTGGCCATTTTAGCTGCAGGTGTGCTGTGGTCTAAAGGAAAAGCAACCGATGCATCCCAACAAGAGCGACAGCCAAAAAGCTTCACTGTTGACCACCAACTGTTTGGTAAAGATAGCAGCAGCACCAGCAGCAGAAGCCAAAAAAAAGATTTTAAAAATAACTAAATGCAAAATAATAAAAATAAATTTTAATAAAATCCAATCACAACAACAGCATGAACAACACCAACAACAACAATAGCAAGAGCAAGCATTAAGGCAAAGGATGCTGTAGATAAAAGTTGCATCTACAATATCGTATCGTATACTAATATAATGTCTAGCACTCCTATCCTTCTGAATATTTTAAGGCAAGCAATCAAGTGTAACAGACTCTTTCGTTCAATGGTTCTTTATTCGTTTCATATCTTTGTCCTTTGTTCATTAGATGAGGTCACATATGCAAATGCATAAATGACAAAGTAACCTTTTCAAGATAAAAGAAAAATTTAAATACCAAAAAATATGTTTAAGAAATAATAATAATAATAATATTAGTTGATGAATAATAATAATAATAATATTAGTTGAGAAATGTACTGCATCTACTCTAAGAAAGATAATAAAGATTTTTATGTAATATTCACGTTTCAGCATAGTCAAAGAAACATAAGCATCACATGGCAAATGAGCGTGCGAGTGATTAAGTAAGGGAAAATATATGAGGAATTAAATGCTGGTTTTGACAGTAAACTTTCATTTTTGTTTGAATCGAGCTGAGCGGTGAATTCTGCATTTGCTAGTAGATGGATAACAAAAAAGTGATGCGAAGAAAATATTCCAAAAGTTAAAGCTTCGATAGACACATTACTTCCGTCTCAGTGGCTTTGTAAACTTGTGAGATTTCGCTCTCGTTACATCTAACCCAACCCAAAAGACTATTATTCGCTTTATCTTTCATTGTATGCCAACCCAAAAGCGAAATCCAATATGTCTTCAAGTCGTAAGTTTTCCTTCTTTTACACTACTGCATATAATATTTAGTATTTTTCTTCTTTTTCTTCTTTCGATGCTTACCAGAACGCAAAAGGATTTTTGTTTGTTTACATGCATTTCAAAAATAAGCAAAAGCATAGTAAAGTCCTGAATGTTTGCTTGCTTGCCTCCTTGAAGGCCGAAATAGTAGTAGTGAACCTTTTTCGTCTGAGAGTATTCAGAATTATAGTTCAGCTTAGTATGTTTCTGTTTCTGTTTCGGTTTGGGTTTGGGATTTGGTTTCATTTCAATTTTTTCAACCTCACTCCCATTCTCACTTTGCATAGGATACTCACTAGTTTCTTTTACTTATTTTTACTTTACATTTTTTTACTTTTGGCATAGTTTTGTATCTGAAGCTTCTTTTCTGTTTATGGAAAGTAGTAAGTTTCATATGGGTGCGTGGGTTTGTCTGGTGCATGCATAGTCAGTCGTACATATAGTCATATCTCGTATCTCTTTGCTATATCCGCCACCAACAACGTTTGGCAAATTGCGCAAAAAAATATTACTTTGTTGCAACAACAACAACAACAACAACAACAAATTCAGATTCATATACTGAACAAATTGTCATGCAGACAGCTTGAAAACTGTGTAATGCAAACAAAACACACTCTTCACTTCTGCTTCCCGTTTACACCGATTTCTTAACAACTTCCTAGGATGACACCCTGCTGTGCTAGACTCTTGGAAACGATTTCTTAGTGCTTAAAGCTTTTTGCCAAAGCAAAGCACGTCTACAATTTCATTTCTCTTACGCTAGAGTAAATCCTTGACTCTCAGACTCTTTGCCTCTACTGAGTAGTCTTAGTATCAGGCTCCTATTCTATAGATCTCCTTCTACATCTCATCATGATGACTGTGATGATGGTGATGATGATGATAATCATGTGACTAGGGTTCGGGGCTGAGGCTGACGATGACGATGAAACCGGAAACTGTCGCACTTATTTGGCTACGCGCTTGTTCCGCATATTTCACTGTCAACTTGCGGTAAATAGACTTTAAATAAATATATATGACTGTCAGAGAAGAGAGACGAAATAGGAAAAGAGCAAGAAACCCTTAGCTACTAGTATGAGAACATTGGCATTTTCTCAAAGCTAAAGCCAAAGCAAAGCACTCCTTAAAGGCAAAACCAAAGTCTACAACGAACAAATTGCAAAAGGAAAGCAAGACCAACAGCACCGAAGCAAAGCGAAGGGAAAGGAAAACATTCGATGAGTGCGGAAAAAAGGCAAGGAAAGAAATGCAAATCATTCTTGCGCTCGGTTTGAAATCGATTGTTGTTTGCATTGCATGAGTTCTTCAAGTGCTTGTTCAATATCATTAGTTTCAAGCAGGACAATGGAAGCCTAGAAAGAGATGCGAGTTTAGAATAGAAAGACGACACTGACTGTCACTGTGTAACTATGACTATGAGAAAAAGGCATCATCAACATCAACATCATCATCATCATCATCATCATCATCATAATGTAGAAAGTAGAAAGATACTAGGCAAATGCGCACTGGCTTAACTTCGTTCAATAAAAAAAGCATAAAAAAGTAAACATAATAATAACTAGAATCTAAAATGGGGTGGTAAAGATGCAGCAACCACTAAGAAAACAAACAATTACTTATTTGGTGTTTTGTTTGGATCTATTTGCTTTTGTTCTATTCTTCTTTATTGTTAGGAAAATACCATAAAAATACCTTTGTACCAATATTACCTTGTATACTTTTTTTTTTATTGGAAGTATCCTTTATTTAGTGTGAATGATAAAATTTATTTGATTTTTAAGTTAGAATATCGTTAGATTTTTGATGAGATTTTTGTCAATGATTGTGTAATATGAGAGAGAGAGTAAGAAGAGTCAACATATAAAATGCAACACTTTCTTTGATGGGAGCCTTTGCCATATAATAGATTCTACAGGAGAAAGAGAGATAGGGAAATATAATAAAAAGATACTTCAAGTATCTTCTCATTTAAATTTATATATTTTTTTAAATTTTAATTTATGTATCATTATCACATAAACTCTTTCTCATACTTTCTTTCCCCTTTCCTTACCATAAGGACAACGACAATAATGACAAAATGACAACAATTACAAAAACTCCTTTTTGCCTGCAGTGCAATCAAAGGTTAACACATGAAATTAAAAACATATTTTTGCAGCCAACTTCTTTCTTCCTCTCTCTTCAATTCTTTGCTATCTGCTTCTTTGATATGAAACCAACCACCAACACCAACAGCACTTCCACTTCCACCCACCCAACAATCTTTGTATTCCACACACATAGGTACATATATTTGCCACTTGAACTTGCCGCATTGTAAGTCATCCTCATCCATTCTCCTGAAAAATAAATGAAAAAGTTAAAAATTTGTCACGATTTGTGGCGCGCTTTTTCTTGTATTTCTACTGCTTCCACTTCTGCCCCCTGGTGCTGCTAATATTTCTGTGTTTCATGTGTATTTCATGTGTTCGTTCCATGACACACCGCAAATGCAAATAATCATTTGATGATGCCTCACGTGCCACAACAAGCGCTGCCAGATTTCTCCCTCTTTAACGCCCACACACACATACACGCGAAGTGATGTATCTGCACAGAAAATAAAGAAGAAGAAGAAGCAAACGTCCTTTTTGTTATTTGTTTGTTTTGTTTTTTTTTTTTTTTTTTTGCTTTTGTTTCTCTCGATTTGCATCTTCCCTTTGTGACAATTTATAAAGTTTTTATCTCTCATACTTTTAAAAATACTGTACTGTACAAACCCATATACACAGATACATAAATAGAAACATACTCGCGAGTAAACATTCTTAAACAAATCATCGTAACCATACATCGACTTTGCGTTCACCAACGCCACTGCCACTGCCACTGCCATCGACAGCTGACATAGTCACGTACACGAATCGCGTTGCCAATTGTTTTGCAAGGTAGTCGTCGGTCGTTACATGATATACGCTCAGATTGAGTTTGGTTTGATTGGAATGGGTTGCATTGGGTTGAATTCAGTCAGTTAAGGTGGGCGGTGCTGTGCTGGGCTTGAGACTTGGGTTATGGTTTGGAAGGCATAACGCATGAAATGAGTTTGAAGCTGAATTTGCAGACGTGTGTGAAGGACGCACGAATTAATTGTAGATTGGTAGGAGGAATGGGGCTGAGTGTAGGTTTGCCGCCTAATTAGAGTGATATGTTGCTTGACGTACTTTGCTTCCATCGTTCGTTTCATCGTTCCATCATTTGTTGATATTACGTTGGCTGCTTGCTTGGTTTGCTTGTTTGTTTGTTTGTTGCCTGCAATTAAAATATACTTACCGCATCAAGAGGCAAAAACAAATAGATATACAGACAGAGGTAGAGCGATAAAGAGACACAGGGAAAGAGGTGGAGGTGCTTTGCCATCATCCATGTAACATACAGTGATGCTTAGGAATACAGATACAAATGACTGAACACGTTCTTCACTTATGTTTCTTTACTTTGGTATTTCTGTTTCTCTTCTGTTCTTGCTGTTGTAATTGTTGTCATATTTCAACTCACTCACTCGCACGATGCCTAAAACATGAGCGCGCTTTCGCGCTTAACTACGAAAAATTAATTTGATTTATGTATGAACGAGTGCGAGTATAAATGTTTATAGGTATGAATGTCCTTCTACCCCACACGCCATCATTATAACCTAAGGAAACAACACATACATATACATAAATATAGTCGAGTATTGTAGTGTGCATATCTGTCTGAATATGAGTGTTTGTATGTGACGCAGATGCCACAATTGCCGCTGGCAAGTCACGAATTCTAGTACGTCAAGTACATAGAACGACACAAATAAAAATATAAAAATATAAATACCGGATATCAGGACAAAGCGGCATAGAGAGTGGGACATCATCATAAAAAAAAAAAAAAAAACGAAAACCAAAAAAATAAAAACAAAAACGTCAAAAAAAAAAAGCCATAAAGTTTCATTTAAGTTTAAAATGGCATTTAAATGAATGAGTTGGGGCCATATGCATCATAATTCATACGCGATGTGTTACCCCTGCCATCGACTATCCTTCATCATTCCTTCACTCCCTTTCTGTTCTCTAGTATCACCCTCATCGTATTTATACGTCCTTGTTGCCAAAATGAAACGAACAAATGAATGAATGAATGGAAAAGAAATACAAAAAACATAACAAAAAAAAAAAAAAAGAAAAAACATTCATTTCAACATTATTTCTGTGTGCTTTTTTGTTTATACGTCGAGTATTTCGACGTTTCTCATATGCGAACTCAGCTTTTTTTTTTTGACTTATTTTTGGCAGTAATTTGTTGCTATTGTTGCTATTGTAGTGTGTAGCAGCTGCCTGCCACTTTTATGTGGCAGCAACAGCAGCAGCAGCAGCATCATCGTCATCATCAAAAATAACAGGCAACAACAGCCACAAGATGAACAACAAAACAACAAAATAAAAATGAAAATGAAAACAACAAATGATGATGACGACGATGACGATGACGATGACGATGACGATGACGATGAATGTAACAATTGGTTGAGACAGCATAAATTAAGAGAAACGAAAGAGTGAGTTTGCTGAGGAATCTCATATAAACAAAAAAAAAACCTTAATGTCATCAGTGTCATCATTACCAACGCCAAACTCATCATCATTTTTGTAGACATTATGTCGTCATTATTATCACTATCATCATCATTGCCAGCATCAATGTCAGCGTCATCAAATGCTGATGCGACTCAGCGCCCATTTTGAAAAGGAGAACTTGACATCAGAACAAAAATTGTCATTTTTATTGCCACAAATATACTTATAAATGGACGAAAAAACAAACAGACAGACACACAAATGAACAAACATATTCATATAAGCAATATATACTGTATACTATTCTGAAGTAGTACTACAGTATAGGCTGCCAATTTTATCATCACCAAGCCCAAAGCTACAAAAAAAGATTAACTGAACTTCTATTGTCCTTTATCCGAGCTTAGAAATGAGCAAATGAAAAATATGCTATATAAAATAATATGAAAATAAGGAAAGAAAGAAATTAATGAAAAACCAACAATGAAATGCATTCACGAGCAAAATGAATGAATGGATCCCTCGGGAAACCACAAAATATATTGAATATATCAATTTGCCTATCTATTGATCGTAATTCTACATGTATTATATATTAAATCAGTACATTGTTTAATTAACTAAAGGTTATCAGCATCTTCCTTCTCTTATCTTAATCAGAAAACTAAGTTTAGTGGCAGTTTTCTTTTCAGTCAAGTTAGGTCAAAGTTTTGAGAGTTTTTAAGCAAATTTTCATATAAAAACTGTTTCTTGAGTTTTTGGGATAGAAAATGCTGAAATTTAACACATTAAATACACATTAAATACAATGTAAGATACTCTCTCTTAAATGGAATTTCGAAATTGTTAAAATGTTTTAAATTCATTACATTTCAATCAATCGTCAGGACTGTAAATCAGTCAATTCAAGTTTGGAACTATGAGTAAAAATGCTGTTGATATATGAAATCAAAAATTTTGATCTATTTTGTCTTATTGTGCAGATCAACTAATGGACAGCACATGTTTGAAGCGTCAATCTCAGTAGAGTTTTGCTATGGACGCGCAGAAGTTCTTCAGCAGAATATTCTAAATACTTAACTTTTCAATTGTGAAAACTCAACATGTGTGGAAACAAAATAAGTAAAAATGGCGCTGTAAAGGAATAAAATTGTCGGCTCTTAGCCACCCAAGACTCTCAAATTTTTGAACTCTTTTAATGACACAAGAGTGATAGTTTGGTGCGGATTTAGTGGGGATATCATCATTAGAATGTTCTTTTTCAAAGGAGATAGAGGAAACACAACATCTATAAATCAGGAGCGTTAATGGCTTATGATAACCAAATTTTTGATGCCGATTGTTCATGAAAATGGTATGGAGCACTTATGGCTTCAACAAAATGACGCACTACGTCATACACCTCTTGCCACAGTCGATTTATTGAAGCCATTGATCCACGATCACTTAATAGCAGAAAATGGAAATTCTGGCTGGCTTCCGCGTTCGCTTGTTTTGACACCGCCTGACGTTTTCCTCTGGACTCTAAAGTCAAAGGTTTACAGTAGCAAGACAAGGATTCTAGACGAATTTAAGGCTAACGTCGTCCGAAACATTGGCAAATATAGTGGAAAAAAGTGTCATTTGACTTCATAATATAATCAAAAAGTGTTGTTATCAAAACTACTTAAACCACTTAAATTATATTGATAATTGAGAGACACAGTATAAATCAACAAAGAGTGTCACGCATTTTTTTTCTTTTTTTCTTAATAAATGGGATATATCCTGTAGCTTTTATAACATTTTAACTTCACTTAGAAAACAAACGCTGACATGAGCAGATGCAAGTCAATTAGACTTTCTTGACTTGCGAATTCGTTGCCGTCCATGTCAGATGCAAGTCACTTTACTCAATTCATTTCTCAATACAATATTTAAGTTAAAATATAAAGTCTTTATATCCAAGATTCATTTAGTTTTATTAGAAAACACAACTTTTTTCATTCAAAAAATATTAAAGCAACGGCAGTAAAAATGGTAACACATAACAGAGTCTTTGACCAAAACAAAACTAATGGTGGTAAGGACGGACCATGACTATGTCCTGAGAGGGACTTGTTTTTAAATAACAACATAATATTTATCAGAAAATATAAATATTTTTGCAATAAAATTTATCAGAAAATATTATGTTATTCAAATGAATTTCTCTTAAAAAAAAAAAATAAATAAAATAAATTAATGGTTTTCTTTCTCTTGTTTTTCTTTTCATGTTATTTTTTTCGGTGCAGGTAAGTAATAAAATTCTGTCAAATCAATCATTAATTTATTAAATTTAAGAAAAAGATGTTTTGGAAAATTAGTAAGTATTGTTGAAATTAAGGAACGAAGAGTTTTGAAAAAGAAATTTTAAATTTCATATGCGAAATGGAAATAAAATACAGGATGAAGTAATTTGATTTCAAATAACCCGAAAAAATAAGAAAGAATCTTTTATTTTTTCTTCTAGTTATATTTATTAAAACCTGAAATGGTAAAATTGAAAAAGAAATAAAGAAAAACCCATCATAACTGGCAAAAATAGTTGATCTGTTGCGATTGTGGTTTTGAATTTTGTTGCAACAAAACAAAACAAAACAATTTGACTGACTCAAAAGTAACCAGCCACTTGCCGCGCATAGTTATTTTTCTTTCTCTCCCACACACTTTTTCTGTATTTCCGTTTTGCCATTTTGTATTTTTAACTGCTTCGTTCCAAAAAAGCGCTTTCTGCGGTCACTTTGTGCGCCTGAAAAGTTAATCTCAGCGCACTGCTGCCTTGCGAACACACACACAGATACAAATGAAGGTAACCGTGTAAACGACAGTCTCCTGACCATTCTTCGTTGGTGACTGACTGACTGACTGACTGACTGACTGACTGACTGACTGACTATCTAACTCTTGCACTCTTTCGTTTTCTCGGTTTGTTCTAATCAACTTTCATTTTATAAAGCAATATTTTGTTAGAATTTCCGTTTTACTCTGCAACCGCAGAATTCCCAGAATTTTACACAAAACCATAACAAAAGAAAAACTTAACTAGAGAAAAGGCTCTTTGGGTCAGTATATGGTTTTTTCTGGTATTCGTTATTATTGTTGTTGATAAATTTTTCCTTTTACTTTATAAAGTAAATACACTGAGATACTTACATAACAGATACACGTTCTGAATAAGTTTGTTCGTTGATTGTTGTGTTTTGTTAATTTATTTGTTTAACTTGCATTATTTTTCATGAGAATTTTGGTGAACATTTTTCTTTACAGTTGAGAAGTTAATTGGAACATATTCTTTTGAAATTTCATTATAATCTTCAGAAAGCTTTGTTAATATTGCATAAGATATAACTTCTGCTGCTGCTGTTACCTTTTATGCCATTGTTATTTTCCAAGAAGATGTCCTTCGTTTATTTCCTTCACTACTTCGGTTGCCACACATGGTTGCACTTATCTCAATACTTGAATTTCTGGCAAGCAATCTCACAAACCTCATCTCAACTTATCTCAGGCCACCACCATCAGCTTCAGCATCACCACCACTGCTGCCAAAAGATTCTTTGTCTTCAACATTTTTTTTTTCCAATTGCTTTTCATTTCCTTTGCATGCTTGTTTGTCGCTATTGCTTTGCTTTTTGGCTCATTTGCTTTACTTTACTTTGCATTTCAAGTGCAACGCTTGTTTGCTTTCTTGCCTCATTCGTCAAGTGCTAAGTCAAATAAACGAGCGCACGTTCCGAGGGCATTTATATTGTGGTACCGTACCTCATGTACATCAAAGGCAAAAGGCGTCAATGCTTAGCATCGAGAAATGAATGAATGAATGAATGAATAAAAGAGTCCAAAAAGAAATAATACAAAATGAAAAAATATATAGAAAATGAGAACAAGAGATGAAGAAAAAAAGCAGGATGAAAAGGTTCAACTGAAATTACAAGTGCAGCTTTTACCGGCTACATGCAACTTGCCTTGCTTGCTTCCCATGCTTTATTGTAGGGCAGCAGGGGTTAAGTGTGCTTGCTGCAATTTTCAAGTCCTTAAAGCATACACACACACACTAATACACATACATTTCCTCAACCTCCTGACTCTTCGAATTTCCTCATAATTTCCCTGCTCTTTCATAAAAATATAAATCGGATTTCGTCAACACTTCAAGTGCAAAATATCGCACGATCAGTCATCATGATGATGATGATGATGACGGTGATAGCAACCTTCCTCAAAATATATACATGTATAAAAAACAAAAAAAATTAAATAGAATCAAGAGCAGCAAAAGCTTTAGCAAAAGACTTTGCCGTACCACACTTATCATCATCATCACCTACTACTACTAATACTACTACTACAGCCACAGACGCCTTGTTTGGCACCATTCATACAATTTCTCTTTCCTCCATCATTCTCAACATGCCGCAAGCCACTTGAGTTGTCTGCAATTCACTCATACTTCTTCGCCCAAAACACACACTCTCATCTCAATTCCCTTTAAGCGCCACCAACACCAAGCTCCACTCAAATCACCCAGCAACACAACAGGACATGAAGCTTACTCACTCAACTTGTGTGTATTTATTTTTTATAATTTTTATTTTAGATATTTTCCATTTTATTCATTTTTTTTTATAGGATTCTTCTTAGTTTTCTTTTCAAGTTGCTGTTACTGCTGCTGCTACTGCTGGTGCTATTGGTTTTTGATTTTGTGATAGTGTCGTTTGTCCTTGTGCTTATCATTCATTCCCTCCTGTGCATCCTTTTTATTCCCATGGTTCTCTTCTTCACCAGCGCCATCATCAGCATCAGCATCAGCATCATCGTCATAAGTCATTTTTGTGCAACGCGTTGCACTTGTAAAAATTCTCACAGGCTTCATTCATCCACTTTTACTTAATGCAAGTTTTTTACTTCTTCTTTCGCGACTGCAGTGAAAAATGTTTAATGTCCTCCTATTCTGCTTTTTCTCCTTTTGAAATGGTTTTTTTTTTTTACACACTTGTCCTGTTTTAATTCCCCGCCAGCACCCCTGTCCATCAACATGCAGAATCTCAACCAAAAAAGAAATTTCAAGTGTGGATAATAGTGGTTTGGCGGAGTTCAACAGCGCTGAGTCACTGTTGATGGCAGGATATTACCGCCGTCATTCATGTGGGAATTCATGTTCGTTGCGATAGTGCAATCTCATGCACGCATACATTTGCAAAAACCAGCACAGATACTCACATTCCAACATACAAACATACAAACATTGACATGCAACTGCTGCTGCTTCAATGCATGCGGCGCTCAGTGCTCGACGTTCGTCGTTGTTCGCTTCCGGTATTTATGACGCAAGTAATCAAATTGAATGGCGTTGGAATTTTTTAGTTCATTTTTTTTTTCCTTTCGTTTACTTCATCGTCCTTTTTTTTTTTTTTGTTTTCCTTGTTTTCCTTTCATTTTTCGTGAACACTTTTCGCGCATTGAAGTGATAAATTTTGCCTTTACTATGCTTCACTGATGTCCTTTAGAAATTCATGCGCTGCGTATTTCAATTCCGACCGACGCCATCGCCTAGCATACCCTTCTTTTCATCCGGTTTCAAGTGTGAATGAATGAATAAAACGAGAAGAAAATACAAAATGTGGAAAAAAATCGCGTTGGATCGCGTTAAGGCAAATTCGCGTGAATTAAAGCTTTCTGCACATTTTCGCTTATCAGCGTTGTTTGTGCGAGCTTTCAATTGCATTGAAGAATTCTTTCCTTTTCATTCCATTCCATTTTTTGTGTCCCTTTTTTCCACGACTTTTTTCACTTCAGTTTATGTTGTGGTTTGCTTTTAAATGAGCAACTTGATGCGGCTTTATGCTGAAACGATTTACCGAGTAGAATCAAATGTGTAAATGAGGAGTGACTGAGTGACAGAGTGATTGTCCTGTTTTCTTTTTTTAAATGTTCACTTTACACTTAATATAGTTTTTTGCTTAGTTCGGAAAAATTAATTTTTAATTAATGTGGAATTGAAATTAATGGCTTTGATTTGGATTTCTACAATATTAAATCGAGTTCTTCAAGATATTTATAAGGATAATGATTTCATCTGCTTAGAGTGATCCTGATTGACAAATCAAAATTGTAGAAAATCAGAGAGATATGGTAAGCCACTACAATGGATTGCTCATTAGTAGAGCCTAACACAATGTCTGACCACAACCAAATTCATCGTAATGAGCAGTCAGATGGACAGATACAACAAGAAGTACAAAAGCAAGGATGACATTGTCACTTGGTGACAAAATGCAAGGCGTCAATGCAAGTGATGGGACAACAAAAGAATGTTGAACGGTCAGCGGCAACTAATTGCGGTTCGCCTTTCATTACGCCTACTTTAAGTTGTCGCATCTTCAGTTTTTCATTCATTCATTCATTCATTCATTCACCCATTCATGCATTCGCTTACTGAGCAGCATTAACCGCGCACAAGGATTAAATTCAAATCGTTGATTATTATCACCGACAACGAAAACTTTTCAACAATCACACATTTGCGCCATTTTGCCACACACACACACACACACATATATATATATACACACAACAAAAAGCACAATGAGTGAAAAAATGAATGAATGAATGCAAACAGCAAAAGTTGACCGTTGAATGAATGCAGGAGGACAAAGGATACCAGACTTGGGTCCTGATAGCCACTGGAATGGCAATGACTCGAACAAGAAGAAAAAAAAACTGTCGGACTCGCTTGATTAATGTTTTATTGTTGCTTTTTTTTTGTGTTTTATTTGTTATTGTTGTTGGACATAATCTGCGCTGCCCTCTGGCGGCAACACGACACAACAAAAAAAAAAAAAAACAAATGAGGAAATCTAAAAAACAAGAAAAATGATGAAAAGAAGAAAAACTAAAAACAAAGTGCAACAAAAAACGGATACACAGCATCCGCTGGAATGTGAAACTGGTTGATTGGCAGTAAGAGAAGTGTGGAAAAGGCACTTGAAGTTAGATAGCAGCGGCATACTAAAGGACGAACAAGACGAAATAATGAAGGAGAATACTCAGGCAGCGGATATGGAAACCGACGCGTTGCTGATTGTGTGGCAAACAATCTGTGAACTAAATATGCAGTCGAATATATATGTGTGTGTATGTAAAAGTAGGCAATAAAAACAAGAAAAACTATGTAATTGCAAAAACGCATACTAAGTGGCAAGTGAAAAATGTGTGGAAGTGTAAAATCTCCAACCAAGTGGCAATAGATTAATGAAAGAACTTACATAGTTAGATGTAAGAAATTTTTAAAATTTTCACAGAAATCTTCACAAGAAAATAATCTCTACTAACAAAGCACGAACTGATAACTGAGCACCTTCTTCACCAACATGAATGATGGACAAAAAAAAAAACTGAGACTAATAAATCGATGCCACACACATCCTTATATCCTTAAAAATTCATACATACTAGTTCAAATGGTGTTGGTCTTTGTATAAGAAACAAATACAAATTCCTATTCCTTGTTGCTTTTGACTGCCAATAAGTCGCTGAAGAAAATCCTTTACGGTTTAATGGGCTTCTTGCTTTTATTGGTGATGCAATATTCCTCTCTTCCACTTTGTAAAGTTTTTTGTTGAGGCTTCTGTTTAGCACAGTTTGCAAGATGAATTAAACGAATTACTTGAGTTTGAGGAAAGACAAACGAAAGAACGAAAAAAAAGCACAAAAGAAATATGCGAAAGTTGACCAAGGTAGACAGAATGCTACCGCTAGTCAGGTAACCAGCCAAACGAACTGTTCAGGACATATTTCTGACAGCCAGTAAATGACACTGGTGAAACTCACTAAACAAGATGAAACAGAAGAAGAAAAGAAAAACAGAAAATTGAAAACAGAAAACCATAATGGAGAGAGACACTAGACACTAGTAACAACACAGTGAAATGTGCACTTGAGCCAAAGGACCGAATCAATTGAATTTGTGAGCTGAGCTAAGCCGCACTGACAAAAGCGAATGAAGCGATAGATACACACAGATACTCACACATGTATGGAAGTGTGTATAGCCACCACAGCACCATTTGTCGCTGTCTCATGCATTCCATATATGGAACATATACACTATCCTTCTTCTTCTCTATACGTGTACGAGGAGAATATTCAATTCTCTTTCTGATTCACTTTCCCTTTTTTTTTTTGTCCATTTTTTTTTTGTTTCTGTTGTTGTTCATTTTATCATTTTCTTGATACGCTTATGGCTGGGCTTGCCTTGCCTTGCCTTGCCTTGGCAATGGCAACAAAGGATAGAGAACCAAATCTATTTATGTCCTTTGCAATTGTGCAGATTTCGCTTGCTTCGATTGCTTCAAGCTCAAATTTTTCAGCTTTGTCTTCTTCACTTACTTCCAATTCAACCTTTTGTTCCGCTATATTGAGTTGTTATTTTTCGCTTTGCTGCAATTTATTTTATGCTACATGCCAAACGATGTCCTGCAAGGATGCTGTCGCTAGCTTAGTCGCTGGCTTTCTTGTTAACTTTGTTGATATACAATGGGAAAGGGAGCAGTGTGAAGAGGAAAAAAGAAAATGCTTAATTTATTATTGACCTGCGCTCATCAGGAACTCTGCCTTCGTCGCTATTCTTCCTGATACTGTTGTTCTTATCCTGCAGAATGCTGACGTGCGGCCCTTTGTTAGATGGGACAGGATCAAAGAAATAATTTATATTGTTGTTCTTGTTTCTAACAAATGAATAGACGTAAGAATACGGAAAGAAAGAAAGAAAGAAAAAAAAGCATTATTAATTTGAGCTTTTTTTGAAAAATTGCATGCCAAACGCGCATTCGACGCAGATTAGTGTCCACTTTTCATGAAGGACACACAGATATACAGATGCAGATACCGATACCGATACAGAGATACAAATACAAATGATGAAAGTTTTCACTTATAAATCACTTATGTGATATATATTTTTCAATTTTCCCAATTTTCAAACTTTTCACATTAAAAATTGCTTGTGACATCACAGGTAAGATAAGCCCCAAAGTAAAATAAGTAGCTACAGAGATAAACAAGAAAAATCATATGAGATATTTATGCACCTTGAATATTTTTCAAATATAAATGCATGGTTGGTAAAATGGACAAAGAAAAAAAAAAAAAAAAGAATGGAAAATACAAAGGGTAGAGGAGTGGAGTAGGAAAGAAGGACTCTTTAGAAAAAGTGAGCCTTTCTGTCTGCAGTTTTTGCATATTTATTGTTATACAAATGTTTTGTGCTATTTAGTAAGATCCTGTTTCCATAGGCAGAGGACAGAAGGCTACTATTTCCATTTTCATCTGCATCCCATGTTTCTCATCCTAAAGTCCGAAGGAGCAGAACAGGAAATGTGCTACAATGGCTGCCCAATAACAATGCCACAGAATTTTTGCATTTTTCTCATCAACTTGTGCCTAAGTTTTTTCCGTTTTTCTGTTTTTGTTTTCCTTCACTTTTGTTGCTTGCAAATCTGCGTCCATTGTTCTCATGCAACCCATCCATCCTTCAACCAACAGCGCCATCACTATGATCATCATCATTGCTTTTCTCGTCTGTTGTGTTCGTGTTGTCCTTCAGAAGAAAGAGTATGAATGGTTGGTTGGATAGATGGATAAGGCTTGTGTGAATATAACTATTGTAGCTGTGTTGTTGGTTTATAGAAAATGTTTTTCCTTGTTTTTTCTACACTGCAACTGCTGATTTTGTTGTTATATTCAAACAGTTTTTCACGCTGAAGTCTAAAGTAGCTTAACGCTTACAATGGCATCATGTTTTGGCTACCTGAAAATAAAAAAAGAACACTTAGAAGGTGTTCCAAACGAACTCATATCACAAACAATCCTATTTTACACTACCATCATCATCATCATTATGGTTATCAACAATAGGAGTAAGCAACACTGACTGTGGTGGTAGTTCACATGTTTATCCTACTACTCTTTTCTATTGACTAGTGCAACAAACCAGACAAACTGTTTCTACTACAATACTTTCCATGTTCTAAAATCAAGCTCATTCATGCTATTCACACTCATCTCAGCACTCCCCCTTTACACTACCCTTCAGCTTACTTTTCTGTTATGCTAATGCGAAAAGTTTGCCAATATTCTAATGACCCTCACTCACTCACTGACTAACTGGCTGACTGAATCACTTGTTTCCTTCGTCTTCTTCTCCTTGGTTTTGGTTCAGACTCTATCGGGCACACGTCGGTTGAGAAAGTTGTAAGCTCCCTGGCTTCCTGCAAGAGCAAAGGTGCTGATAATAGTCAAATTGACAGGATATTTCGATTAGCCCAGTTAAGTCGCTGGCATCAACAAGGTAAATTTATGCTGATGTGCTTTTGAAGACTCCATTAAAAAAAAAAAAAAAAGGAGAAAAAATGAAGTTGGAAGAGATAACAGTTCAATTAAAAGAGGCCTTAAACTTCAATACTCTTCAACTTGTGCTTTATACAAGCATCAGACTTAATATTCTCATTCTCATTTTCATTTCAATTAAAAGTAGGAAAGAAAATTATTTCAAAAAAATAAAAAAAACTTTACTGCTTAAGGAAAAAATATGCTTAATAAACAAGAAAATTGTTTTGAAGACACAAAGGAGAAAAATTAAAAATAAAATATACAAAAATACAGAGGGACTTAATGTTAGTAATGAGATGGTAATGTAGCAAAGAAGAAGGCGCAAATACAAAAAAACAATAAACAATAGAAGAGACACAAAGAAATGAGTAATTTGTTATGCCTTTTCAAAAAATGTTGCAATAATAAATTAAATGAAAAATATATACTTATTTGTTTCACTAATTGTAATCAATGATTTGCCATTCTCTTGCCACTTTATTGTAAAACACAGATGATTTTTTTCGGAGAATTTTCAATTGCATACAAAATTCATTTTACAATAGCCAAGAAATTTTTTATAAGAAAATTTGATTTGAAGCTAGCTTTTGCTGTGTGCTTCGGATCTCCAACTTCCTGGCAAATGAGTTCTCTTCAGCTGGACACGCTGATCAACAAAATTAGGAAAATTGGATTGAAGAATACTTAAATATGTTTTTTTTTTTTCCCCCGATTGGATATGTACTATTGTTTTCCTACATCTTATATCTTAAATATAAAAGAAAACACTAAGTACATTTTTAACAATAAGAAGGGAAAAGGCAGTGGACAATATCGAACATTTTCGAATGGTCCCGTGCATAATGGTCTGGATTACTGGGTGATACTTAACTATTGAGTTCAATTTTCTTCCGAGGACCAATACGCGACTAAATAAAATAGCTTCCAGAAGTATAAAAGAGCACACATCAAAATAATAAGGGCAGGCGAATTCCAGGCAGGCATAAAAACCAAGGTTCCATTCTACTTCAACTCCAATATTGAGATACTGCGGAAACAGTCTTTGACTCTAGATTCCCTAAAATTTCGAAATCGATAAAGACCTTTAAATAATTTTTGATGATGTAAATAACTTTGTTGTCTTCCAAGAAGATCTTCCCAACGATACATGAGTTCTGTGCACAATGTTTTAACATTGTTAAACTACGGGAGTTTTTGACTCAATTTTTATGGCAAAAAGTGGAATACGGCAAATTCATGGTAAGTTCTATGTGTGTGTGTGTTATTGATGGACTTTATTTATTTACTTGTTTGGTTGTAATGTAATGTTCGAAGCGGGAACACCAATTGTTGTCAGAGCTGAGCATCCATAGATCGAAATTATTACGGAAAATTCCGTTTCATTCATGGATCCTTAAGCATCTATGTGTGTCCAATGAAGTACCAGTGTTTTACGTGCTCGCCTGTCTGTGAAGACTTAAGAACACGGTGCCAAGAACATGGATTGATAAACGTCAATTAACATCCCCTTGGATGTATATCCGCAGGTCCCAAATTTAAATTTATTTTTGTGTGTCCAAAGTTTCTCTTCAACTTTAACTTCCATCGGTCTTCTGCAAGAAACTACTACATCTGCACACATTTCCGTATTGGGCGAAAGGCAACCAAGGCGAGAAGCTTCAAAGTAACGTTGAAAGCATCTAACAAAATAACTCAAAGAAAACGCCATCGAATTGCATTAACTCCAATACAAGCATGGAATACCAGTGTGAAGTGTAGTAGTTTTGTTTGTACAAATTATGAATAAAACTAAAGTTTCTTCTAAACTGAAATATTAAATTAATTTAATGCAAAAAATCACTGAAAACTATTTTTTATCCAAGTAATTTTTAATTAATGATTTCTGTAATTTCCAATGTTTTGCAAAAATTTTCCCTTCTTCACGCTCTTTCCAACGATCTACAAAAATAAAGGAAATTCCGCTTATAACGAAATATATGAAGCAAACATTAAACTCCACGCAACCATCATAGTGATACAATAGTAAAATATATAATATATATTTTAACATAAGTTTATTCATATAGCAAATAGTGTCCCCGTGGTAATCCAGTACATTCATGAACATAAAAGATGCTGTATGGTGGATTGTAATTTATGTTTAGACTTGAATAGAATGAACATAGATAACTTATTTTGATAATAAAAGTATTTAAATATTCATGATATTTCATTAGCTTTGTAGTATGTCAAAATTTGTATTCCAATTCCAAATATCCAAAATAAGCAATCTTCATTTCTTAAATTCACTAAATTATAAGGTTTATCTCTTTTATTCATGCAATATTCTTGTCTATCAGTTTGTTTATTAATATATTTTGGCATCCTTTAAGTGAAGTAATTAAATAGAGTCTTCATAATATATCTAAAGTATAAAAGGGATTTTTCGTCATTTCATTTCATTATTGCATAAGTTGGTATTAGCAGTCTCTGAATAAAATGTACCTATATCTTTGCGGTTTATCCAACTCATCAAACATCAAAAAACCTCAAACTTAAGCACCATTGAATTGAATAGTCTTACAGATTGTCTTAAAAAGTTTCCAAAAAGATTGTAGCAAAATAGGCATTCCAATTAACATTGATGATTGATGTTTTCCTCAAAAATTCCTACTATCGATATGTTTCCCAGTGTAATAGTGTATGTATAATTTAATTTCACCATGGATATTTCATATATATTGTATATTGTATTATATTATATGGGATCTCTTCTTAACATTACAAACAATCAACCTGCCATTTTGCACGCCTATTTGTTGTGAGTTAATAGCGCTTAAATTAATAACAAACAAATCTCAAAACGCTTATCGCCGAGTCTCCATAGACACAATAAACACATTCAGAGATACAACAGAAAATCATATTCCCATTCATATATTGATGTGATGAGGTGGTGGCAATCAAAGATCCAAATAGCAATCGAAAGTCGAATATGAAGAGGAAAGTTTTTGTTTTATTTTGCATATGTATGAGTTTGGATGAGCATGTATGCGTCTGTGTGTGATAATATTGACAATGATAATAATGATAATAATATGTGAAATGTCTGTGTTACGATTGTGTCTGTCAGAATGAGAATGAGAATGAGAACAATGATGAGTTTATTTAAACTATGACTCTGATGATGATGATGATGATGATGATGTTGTTGGTTATGGTGATGGTGATGGTGATGATTGGAATGTTGTTTACTTGTGATGTGTGATTATTATTGTTCTTCTTCTTGTTCTTCTACTATTGATTGCTATGCTCATTGCCAAAAACGCCAAAAACACTTCAAACTAACGATTATTTGCGCTATTTTAGCGCCAAACGAGCAAAAGAGCATCAAGCACTATGTGAGTAAAAATATATGTGATATATACGCAAAAATATGTATCTGTGATATAAGTTTGAGTTTGGCACACGCTTACAGCATTGACAAACACCGGAAACAAAACGGAACAGACAGAACAAAACAGAATTACTACTCCATTCTCGTTCAGTATGTGTCATTGAGTTGCGACAATTGTTGTGATTAGCATGGGAATTGCTTTTGTCAGAAATAAAAGAAACAAACAAAACAAAAAAGATGAACAAAAATTGGCTAAAATCAAATATTGGAAGCTTATGATGTTGTGTGATGTGTCACCGACAGATTAACTACATCAGACCACACCAGACCAGACAAAGAATAAATGTTATAGAGATGCGCCTAACAGATGACAGAACAAATAGAGAAATCGCGCCAAAAATAGTTAAGATTGAATACACAAAACAACAAAAAACAAAAAAAAAAAAAAACAAAACAAAAATGGATAAAGCGGGTGAAAAGAGAGAGTGAGACAAATGGACAGATGGTTCAGTTTAAAGACAGACAGTTTGACAAGAAATACACATATTCGTACAATAAAAGAAGAAACTCCAAAAAAAAAAAGGAATTTAAAAAATGTAACTACAAATAAATGAATGAAGAAGAAAAAAGCAAAAATACATAGCAGTAAAGAAGGCCATAAAAGTCAAGCGAAATAATACAATACTTTTCGGCTCAACTCCACAGAAGTCAAGTTGAATTGTCGTCGTAGTCAGACAGAGAGTTAGCTGATAGTCTCTCATATCAAAAACTAATAATAAGCCAACATCCAACAGAAATCCAAAATAAGGCAAAGAGGCGTAGAATTTAGATGAAGATGAAAATGGCAAGATGAAACTGTAGATTGTCATTTATTTGGCTTCGGTGGCTTGGCTTAAATTTGCTTTTTTTGGATGGGCAAAATGATACAAATAAACAAAATAGATTTACAAACTAACAAGCTCTTCCACATCATCAAAATTTAGAAGAACGAGTATGCTGGGATGCGATGCTAAGCGAATAAAATATACTAAGTATGTACATACATATATAAAAATGAAGATAAGTGAAGAAAAAAGAAAAGAAAATACGTAATAATAAAAATGCGCAACGGCCCGTTAAAAAGTTGAAGCGCCACAAAGCGTGGCAATGGCCACAGATGTGAGTATGCGAGTGAGTAGTTTGGTTGGTGGAATAGAAAGCCGATGGCTACAAAGAGGAAAGAAGCAAAAGGACGATAAGACACATCAAAAGTCTAAGCATGCGAAAAATACAATAATAACATCAACAACAACAACAACAAATAAACAAAACTTTAAAGATATTTAGAAAGACTCTATTCTAGTTTTTTCTACTCAACTTCTTTCCACTCCACGCAACTTGACTTGACTCTCAACTCAACTTGAGACAAGACGCGCCAAACTAGCAAATGAATGAGTCGCAAAAAAAAAAATGCTCGGCAAACAATAAAGAGGAAGAAAAGATCACAAAAACAAAAAAAAAAAAATAAAAAAAATACATAAAATAAGAGATATACTCACAAGAAAAACTTGGCAAAGTCGACAAAAGCTGATAATACAAATAAAGAGAAATAAAGAAAGAAATCAAGGAAGATACAGAGAGAAGGAAATGAGTTTTAAAGAGGAAAGCAACAGTGAAGCGTATAAGACAAAAGTGTTGGAAAAGGGTCTATAATTTTGTCATTACAGAACAACAACAACAACAACAACAACAACAAAGACGACAAAACCATCAGCAACAAAACAAAACGGAGTGGAATGGAAGAGAATAGAACAACATCAGGACAATAATACAAAAACAAAACTAGAAGAAATAAACATAGAAGAAGATTGGTGGTAGGTTGGTTGGTTGGTTGGCTGCCTGGTCTTATGCTCGAGTTGTTTGTACTGAGCGCTTAACCGAAAACTAAACTGGACTGAGTTCGAGTCCAAGTCCGAGAGTTGAGTGTATTGTCGCATTATGTCCAATTACTGTCGCAATTATGGCATAGAATTGTCAGTTTGCGCACGAACGGACAGCGAAATGACACAAGTGCCCTGCAAAACAACAGAAAAATACAAAGGGCTCTAAAAAGAAGGCAAGTTGAAATAAAAATAAAAAGAAATAGAAACAACAAGACTAAATGACAAGACTTGTTGGCTTTTGGTAGAATGGAGTAAAAAGAATAATTTTCCAAATTTTCAATTTGAAAGCGCAATGCACTGAGGCTTTGTTAAATTTCATTGTATACTTTCAGGGGTAGTTAATGGAATGTAAACCAACAAAGAGATTTGAGGTGCTCAATGTCAATAGATATATAGATAGATGATGGTAAATTAAAACTAATTATGAGAAGAATAATCGAGGAGCTTATTAACTTGCCTCTAATCCAAGTTAATTTTTAGTCAAGTTAACGAAGCAAAAATATGAATGGATAGCAAATAAAGGTTGTCAATGTGTCTTAACTGATTTTAATGAATTTGCAATAAACAACAAATGCCATGATCATGATGATGTTGATGATGTTGATGCCGATGATAAAAATAATGATAATGGCAATGATAATGTGCAGGTAACGTGCTTAAAGTATCTAAACATTAACCCATTCGATGGTGAGGCACGTGTATGTTACCAAGTGAATGAGCGCCGCCAACCTAAAGTCAACATACATACACCAAAGATCCATCCCACAAGCAAAGTAGTTGGGTGGGTGGCAATTGTTAACGTCTTTCATATGCAAGCCTATGTCGGATCTATCGGTTATGGTGTATAGGTGTTGTTGTTATTATTATTGTACCTCACGTTAACATTGACTGCGTTTGTTTGTCACCGGTTCACAGGACATTAAACAATTTGTTTTTATGCAAGCGACATTAACTGTGACGTGCGTCGCTGTCGCTACCTACATTGTACAATGATATGCCTAACACAAGTCAGAAAAGAAGGGTAAGAGTTATACTCGTATGTATGTAGTGTAGTGGGGAACAACGGTAGCATTATAATTGTGCTCGTCATGAACATGTCATAAAGCAAATCAGATTAAATGCCTTGTTCATTGTGCACAGTATAGTATATAAATAGTATGTGCCTGTGTTCAGGCATTGTTAAGTTCGGTCAAGCGAACGATAATGTATGCGATACGATAGAGAGTACGATAGAAAATGTACTACAAAGTATCTATAAGGGTGTGATGTATGTGTGAGTATGTTATATTGTGTTTTAGTAGTAGGACAACTGGTATGCAGGTCTCTGCCCCCAATCGACTCAACTTGCCTTATTCCAATGGCTGGCGTTGGGTGTTAACTTGCATGTTAGATTGTGCGTGTAGCTTAATTAGTTGCAAAACTGTTTTACTATACATTAGCAGAGAGAGAGAGAGAGAGAGAGAGGAGGTAACTCGAATGTCATAGATAGGAGGGAGCACAGGCTAAATGAGTTTATACGATTTTGCTTGAAAAAGCTTATAAACTTGGCTACATATATTTCTAAATATATGGTATAGTATATCTTTCTTGTTATTGTTACTGTTGTTGTTGTTATTGCTATCGTCCTGCTGCATGTTAACGACACGTTCGAAGTCATTTTTAACTTATGTTCTTCTTCTTCTACTCCTCATTGTTTTTAGTTCAAGTATTGTGATATTTGTTGGTGCTGCTATTGTTGAAGTTAAAGTTTATGCATACTTTGGCGTTAATTAAATTGCCATTTAAATGAATGATAAACATAACATTGTCTATATGTTCTATACTAGAATTATATGAATATACTTGTCTATGGTATTTGCCTTTGTACATTTTAGTTGGAACATGCAACAAGCAAAGCAAAGTGCATAATAATAACAACAAATTTGTTCAAATTGGTTGAACAAAAACTCAATTGTTTAAAATTTGTAGACAATAAAGTGTTAATTAAATAATTTAAAATGACAGAGAGAGAGAGAAAAATAGAGAATCGAGAAAATATTGAAGATACATTAAGAAAACTTCAATTTCACAAGAAATTTACAGACAAAAAGTTAGCAAATGAAGAAAATATAATATTTAACTAAGAAATATGATAGAATATCATAATAATTTTCATCTAGGCCATCACAAAAATACAACAAAGATACTCAAAGAAAGATATACATAAATCACTGCAAAAATAAACCAATCAGAAATGCATAAAATTGAAATAAGTTAATTGTTCAAAATGCCTTAGAATAAAATAATAAAAGACAAGACACTAACAATAAATAAAGTAAAATAAAATCTAAGGAATGAAAGACAACGAATCGATAGAAAAAACAGGTAAGAAGAAATTCCTTTGTGTATTGCTGCAAAAAGAGTAGCAAAAAGGAAAAGGGAAAGCGGCTTAGACCAGCAAAATCAAGACAGAAACTGCTCCCCGAAAGCCATTTTATATATTTATTTATTTCGATTTGCGTAACATAAATTTTGTGCTCCTATAAGGAGAAGAATGAGTAAACCAAAGAGAAATCCAGGCAGACAGATTGGGATTTGCCAGGAAACACATCCATGTATATGAGTATGAAGAATAACGATGAATGCCATAGATACACAGACACCAGAACACACACATTTATATTTCGAAGTAGTCATGAAATGAAATGAAAATAAAGGACACGATTTGAAATGATTCGCAAAGCACGCCACATCAACGCAACGCAACGCAACCCAATACAAGACAAGACAAAACAGAACTAGAGAAGACAAGACATCAAGGCAACGAAGGAGGACTTAACGCATAAGGAAATAAGTATTTTGAAGCTATGAAATATGGAAGGAAGGAAGGAAGGAATGTACTATACATACATACTACTCATAGTTGGTACGTGGGAACAACGACACGAATCAGAGAACGAACGTAAGAAACAACAGAAGTAAAAACGTCAAAGTCAAAAGTCGAAATATTGATTTCTAATATTTATGCAATTCCATTTTGTAAATTTGCATACAAAATCGTTAGCTCGACTGATTGCTTTGTTCGTTTGGGATTTCTAAAGAGACCAACTAAGAGAGAGTGGAGACAATATCAGGATACAATGATATTGAGAAGCAAATACAATATAGGATAAATGTAGTAAAGGCAAAAGGTATACGAACACACATAGCGCTGAGCACAATAAACGGAGACAGACAGTCAGAAACTCATTTGTTTCACTATACAATGAGTATCGACATATGGATGAAGCTGATTTTCAACTTGGCTGCAGTTTGTTACATGTTTATTGTTGCCATATCTCTCAACTCTGGTCTATATGTCTGTCTGGCTGACAAGTAAAGAACCGCCTCAACCGTCGTTGTAAGTCTGTCAGTTGGCTTCACGAGTTGTTGTAACTATTGTGCTTTGACATGTAACAACAGAACTGAACGAATGTACAGACAAATGAGCGTGGAAGAGAACAAAGAGAGCTTAAGGCTTGTAACTCGATGGCTGGTAGTCGTTTGTCAGTGACGCGTAATCACACTCAGAGTCTGAAGCAATTTCCAAAATGAAAATATACAATAATAAATATGATTTGACAGGATCACATAAACTCACATTCTATATACCCAAAGTAAAGCAACGATGTAACTGAGCCAGTATGGCTGCTAGCCAGAGGCTAGTGGCCAGAGTTCGTCTAGTATACAAGTATAGCATACTAAGAGTAATGGCTCGAGGGTAAAGTTGGCGCGTGGCAATATTCAATGACTGCCTGACTGACTGACTGAAGAACGTAGAAATGAATCCAGTTGAATTTCATTTTGTATTTCATTTCAGATTCAATGAAATCATTTTAGCCAAAGGGGGTGTAATGTCAGGTGGGAGGCAGGTGTTGTAGCACTTATGCATCTCCCATGCTGTTTGCTACACTCACATAGCAACACATATTCGTACATACATACGAGTTATGCTTAATTTGACAGTCGACATACATTTTGGTGTTGTTACTGCCGCTCGCTCCTCAAATGCTTGGACGGTCGATCGTTTCGCATTGCAATTGACACTCGACGCTTGTGCAGCATGCTTTCAGGCGCTTGACAATTCACTACAGTGCTGCTGCTGCAATGGCAAGCGACACTTTGAAGCGACAGCGCCACCTGGCAGCTGCCAAAATCGAAAATTGAAATTGCAAAATGCGAAATGCGAACAAAAAAACAAACACAAATTTTTTGCTTCCAACCTCTCTCTCTCTCCCCGTCCCTCACTCCAGCACTATGCAGACAAACAACATTTTGGCATGCATATGTTTGGTATGCGGCATGCGGCATTCAGTATTCGGCATGCAATTAATGTAATGAGTCTACGGACATTACGCCCTTCTCCCTTAATGCATGAAATATGTACGTGTATATCCAAAATTGTTGTATGTAAATTCTTTTCTTTCAATGAATGCGTTGTTGTTTCACTAGCCGCCAGCAGCCAATTGCGTCACATAGACCTTGCTTTGTTGTAGTATGCCATTTACTCTTTTGTTCATATTTCATTCATTAATTTTCCTAGAAGAAAACAACACCTTTGTTTGAAATCGGCTTTCTGTTGTCCTTTTTGGTTTATGTAAAACTGCATTGCGTCACGTTATCCATAACTACTTGTACAAAACGAAGCATACATAGATTCTTTGTAACTCAATAACATCATTTAGTTTTGTAACAATTACTACGAAAAAGGAAAATCATTTTATAAGCAACAGCATTTGTTCTTTTATATTCACTTATCCTAAGGGGCAATAAGGCATTTGCATCTTTGAATGAAATCAAAATTATAGTGAAAGAATATAAAACTTGAAAACAACAATAGAGATGTTGCTGACATGGAAAGTATATACCTTCAGATTCCAAATACTTAAACAAATAAATAAGAATATCTATAAATATCGGGTACAATCAGACTTCAATCACAAATATTTGTTAAGTTTTTGTATTAATTTGCAAACAAATTTTTAGTAATTTTAGTGTCACCATTTTTAAGGAATCACTTGGATTGATGATATCTAAAAGTTAAAAATAATTTAGATAATAAGAAGTAATATCCATTTAGATTATTTGAGTGAAGAAAGAACTATCTTTAGTATCCAAACACAATATATTTTTAAAAATTAATAAGAAAGAACACAAATTTAAATTTTAAAGTGAAATAATTCAAAGTGAAACGAGTTCTGAAAACCCATTCACATATGTGAAAATGTTGAATGCCTCTTCAAGATAAAAGCAACAACAACAACAACAGCAAGTAATTCTGACAAGTACCACAATATAACTAGAACTGCCAGAAGAAAGAAGGGTGAGGAAAAGAGAGAAGTGGAAGTGGATGTGGGAAAACTCACCTTTGTATGCTGCATGGTGGCTTAGTTGTTGAGTGTAGAAGCATTCTTTCGTTTCATTTCGTCGTTTCGTTTCATTTGGTTTGCTTTACATTACTTTGGTTTTGATTCGTCAATGTAAGTATTCTTTAAGAAAGATAAGAAGAAATGTCCAATCAAGGTTTGCTGCAAAAGTAGCTTCTGAAGAGGTTCGTTCCTTTGGTTTGTTGGTGAGCAAACGAAGAAATGTTGGAAATTGTTGGTAGCTACTTTTAATGCAAAACATAAAGATAAGAACACGAATGGCGAGGGATAGAAGAGATAGATAAAAGCTATCAAGATGCACACATCATCAAGCCAAACACAAAACATAGAGTACTACAACTCATACCTAAATGCATATGCATCAGTAACAATTCTATGTAGAGAAATTCTCCGTAGAAAGACAGACAAATAAAAACTCTCAAGTTGTGCGTCATGGTGGTGGTGGTGGCTGTGTACAATATTCTGCGGTACTTTCATTTGCATTTTACCTCGACTCTTGTTCCTCTATTTACTGCTGCTGTTGTTGTGCCTAATTTGAAGCTGAAGCACCTATGAAAGGCAACAAGAATAACAAGAATCTGAATCAGAATCATGAGTCGCCTCTTTGAATGGCACACGCATTTGGTTATGCAAAGATTCATTAGGACCGAACGAGGCTAAGCTCATGGAAAAATGCTTTAGTTTGCTTTTGCTTGGATTTGGCTGGTAACCATAGCTAAGTATGGGGTGAAATGGTTGGATGGAATAGCGTTGATATCTGACAACCCTTTGCATAAAAGCCACACCATTTGAGGGGGAGAATGATAATGATGAAACTGCAGATGAGTGCGAAACAATGTTGCCTTTGAATGTGATGCATACCTTGCATCATCATGCATCCTCGGTAGGACCGTGATATATTATAACAAACAGAAATGGTATGCATATGTTTATGTGGACTCTTTTAGTTTTGAAGTGGTTTCTTCATCAACATGAACATGAAACATGCTCAAAAGAAACTCACAACACACAACAAGCCCCATCATACTTTCAACTAACACAGTGTTAGTCGTTTCTAAAAATGAGACTTTGTCTTGATACGCGTATTTATCTATCTGTCTGTCTGTCTGTCTAACTGACTGTTTATTCAACTCATTGTCAGTGAACTGTCTGTCACCCTTAAACCAGCTGCCGGTCACATTTCTTTCATTTCATTTCATTTCATTTCATTTCATTTCACCTTCTTTATTAAAGCCGCTCTCACCACCCATATTTAGTCCTTATTTAATGCTACTTAATCAAGCGGTAAACAACTGCTTCGACTAACTGACAACTTCACTACCTCCTACTTTGGCTTTTCTGGTGTTTTTCCTTCTTAACACAACAACAAGTAAACAAAACATTCAGTAATCCATCCCAAACCGCCATGATTTTTCTTTTTTTTTTTTTGCTTTGACACGAAAATGGTGGAGTCCTTTTCGAAATCAGTAAACATTTTTCTCTTCCATTTGTGTTACAAAAGAACAAGAGTTGTATTTTTTCAAGTTGTAATCTTTAATTTTTCATTAATGTCGCGTTGAGTTTTAGAACCAAGTTGAGCTCGCATTTTGTGCACAAAAAGTTGTTGTATGCAAGCGTTCTCAGTGCTGCTGTTTTTGTTATTTCATTTCCCTTAATTCCCTCATGATACAAAGCAATGGGTGAAAAAATAGAAATGTAAAATAAAGAAAGAATGAAGCTTTCATAAATACCCTCTCTGTTCATTCTGTTTGTTTGACTTTTTTTTTTTTTTTTCTTTTTTTATCTAACATTTGTTGGTTTTCCCTACATACATACATCCCCACACTCACAACATATAGTGAAATGCCTTTTGTTTGGCTTCACTCAGTTCTCATGAATAACTGATTAAGCTTGGGTTGGTTTGCGACGAGTCACTCACACACTGGGCGACTGTTGCAAGTGCAATGTCATCCAAAGCATCTGGCAATACAATTTATACATGTACATATGAGTCTATAAAGTAGGCATGAAACTGCATCAAATACTGTTGTATTTTTTCTCATTTCTTTATTATTTTTTATTTACTTATAAGCAAGAAAATGTGAGCAAACACATTTTTCTTGTATTCAAATCGACTAAGACTCACTCCATTACTCACAGATGATGCCCTCTTTCTTTGTCACTTTGAAGGAAATAAAGCAACGAACGAACTGTTAAAGAAAGCATTGCATACAACTAGGCTTAGTCTAGCTCTCCGGCAGCTTCATAGACTGACTCAAAGACCCATGGATAAATGATGAATGGTGAAAATATGAGTTATATACTGATGCAGTGTCAGCGTATGACTTTGGATTACAATGAACGGGATTTATAAGGAGAGGAAGGAATGAATGTACAGAAAGAAAGAAAGAAAGACGAAAGAATAATGATACGCTGTCAATTAGAATGGAAGGCACCCAAGAAGGACAGACTGGCAGATAGACAAATAGGCAAACAGTCAGTTGTTGTTCTTCATAGGAAGTCTAGTGATGGTGTTGGTGTTGATGTTGGTGACGCATTGAAGGTTGGATTATGTCATAAAATGTTATTCAAGCGATCTCGTACTGTCAGTAAAGCTTTTGGCTTTTGTTATTTACTTTTATTATGATTAGACAATAGAAAATTGTCTATCAAAGTAGCTAAATTCTTAAGTAATTAGCAATTAATGCTGGCATTAAATTTTAAGGTTTTGAAATTAAAAATTGTATTAAAAGTATAAAATTTAATTTTTCATGAAATTGTTAAAGCAAAAAATGAAAAAAAAAAATCAACACAATTCCATATGCAATAAATCAAAAATAAAATTTGCCACAAAATTGTGTGCAATAAATTCTCGTTAGTCGAAATAGCGACGACGATGCTATATATTCACTCGTGCTCCTCGCACTCCCCACATACATTAGAGACGTAAATCATGCTTTAAAATTGCAAAAATACAACAAAAAGGCAAATCTATCTATTGAAGCATACTTTTATGCGCAGCATATTCAATCATACTCTCTCGCGTTGACTGTAACAAAAAAAAAAACGAAACACAAAAAAACCCACATTCTGAAAACGTTGTCGTCGTAGTCATCATATATTTACTGTAAAGCAAAGCAATATAACGCAAAGTAACATTACGTTACGTATGCCTTATGCTGTTTTCCTGGCCCTCGTCTTCTCCATCTGTGCATCGCCATCTCAATCGTCCTTGGTACACATCAATTGAACGCTTTAGTCAAACCACTTATAAAATCATACACACATGCATAAGAACAATGTATATCTATGTGTCTGGAGTATAAGTTATGGGTTGGGAATGTATAAAACTATGCAATACGATAAATGTTGCAAACAATAAAAATCAACTTAGCTTAGCATTGTAAGAGCGACAGCATGTTACTCAAGAGAGAAAAAGAAAGAGGGAAAGAGAGAGAGTGAGACAGAGCAAGGTCTCCATAAGGATGATGATGATGATGATAAGTAGCAGCAACTTAAGCGCCTTCGTCAGCAGTAGAAGTAGTCATAGTAGTCATAGGAAGAAGTGAATGGCATGGAATGGAAACCGAAACATTGAGTATAAAAGCATCTTCATCATCGACAATAAGAACAAATACTATGCTTTGCTATAAAGTAAAGACTATGAAGATGTTGATGCAGAGTTGTAGCAGCAGCAGAAGCCATCTTCAACACCATTTTCTGCTTTGCCAGCATAATGTTGACTCGTTTGCTCGTTGGATATCTTTGTGTCATCTCACTTCGTCTTCTCGCGCTGAGCAATTCAAGTTGCCTCTGCATGTCCATAAATAAATGATATTGACGTCGTTGTTGCACTCCTTATCGTCCTTTTGTGGAAAATACTATTGTATATAAGTAGCATAGTAACTAGTGTGTGTGTGGCATGGCATGGCATGGAGTGGCATAGCTTCACTTGCTACTGGCGTGCTGCAATGTCGTTTCACAGCATTTGCAAATAACAATCGCATTTTTTAAATAATTTAAATCCACTTTGATGCAATCGAGTGAGTGATCAGTGAATGCGAATGTGGATGTGTTTTTATGTGTGTGTGTGTGTCAGTATCTCACTGACTCACTTCAGTCTGAACCACACTTGAAATCACGTTCGTTTCTTTGCTTTTCATATTTTATTAGCGTAAAGCGCGCGTTGCAAAAAAATAGAGTGAAATACAAAAAATAAATGTTGCTGCATACTTTTGTACGCTGAGCATTTATTTAGTATAGACTAAAGCACTGAAATTCAACAGCACCAGCAGCTACTACTACTTTGATTGCTACTACGACTGCTGGTGCGCTGCTCAAGATAATGATGAAGATGATGAAATGGTGTAAGCAATCATGACGAAAGATGACATTGTTGGCGCTTCAATCCATAATAGCAGAAAGAAAACAATAAAAGTAAGATATAAATAAGGGAAAAGATAAGAGAAGAGAAGGAAAGAAATTATAGGAAGGGAAAAAGATGATATGGAAAACTGATGTTGTGGGCAGCAGGTCGTTAAATATGATGTTGTTGTTGTTGTTGTTGTTATTGGTGGTGGTGATGATGTTAATGTTGATACGAAAACAAGGTTGAGGTTGAGCAGTACTTTTTTATACTCTCTCCCTTCTTTACTTTACTCTTAACTTTCATCAAATTTGCTAGTCTCGCATGCTTCGCTATTTCAACTTGGTCGTCATCGTCAACTTTTGCTTGGCTTGCCTTTGGTTTGCCGCATCCGTTTCCGTTTCATTGTTGAAGATGGCGCTCTTGCGTTTGCTATTATTATTGTTATTATTATTGTTGTTGTTATTATTTTGTTGTTGTTATTATTTTGTTGTTGTCGATGCAAACTTAAATGCGCGTTATTTCTTTTATTTATACGTTGATTCGTTCTGGTTTTGCTTTCATGAACTCCGCTTAAAAGTAAGGGAAATTACTACTAGAAAGTTGAGGTCGAGGAGTTGAAGAAGTTGAAACAAACATAAGTAGTAGCAACATTTTTATAACCATTTTTATTTGTGTTCTTTTATTATTTATGCTTTTTCCTTTTCGTTTACTTTTTCCATTTCTACTTATTCAATCATTTTGTTGGTTGGTTGTTCGCCATCGTTTGCGGTTCACAATAAAAATGCCATTTTGTTAAATGTTTAGCGGAAGTCCGCTCCAGGAAAGTTTTGTATATGTATGTTTCTTGGTTGGCTAAAAAACACAAATATCTCAAACGAATGCTGACGAAATATGGAAATTTTCTTCTTTCATTTGATTTATGTGCGTGAAAAGCAGTAAGCAACAAAAGAACAAAGTGTTTCTCATATAAAAAAAAAAAATAATATACTAAGAAAGTGTGGAAACTAAGCTTTCACTTGCTATGACTTTGTGTGGTGTACAGTATGATGTAGTGTGATGTGTTGTGATGTGGCTTAGCTTGATTCTCATTGATGGTGATGATGGGATGATGTTTCGAGAGAAACCATCTTGCCATCTTTTTAAACAAATTGCAATGTATTGTATTCATCCAACAGAACAGCAAATATTTCAAAAATCAATTTTCATTTTGTGAAACGATTAAATTCATTCAATGTTCTTTCGTTCATTTGATTGTTGTTGCTCCTGATGTTGTTTTTTTTTTCTTTCTCTTTTTCTTCTCTGTCATTTTATCCAACTATAGCTTATGATGCTATCTTGCTTTTACTTTGGTAATATATTTGCTATCGCTTCGCTTACGCTCGAGTGAACTTTTATTCAATTTGCAAGCAACCGCAACACTGAACAATGGCCATCATGCTCAACGTTCAATGACGTCCATCATTCGCTCGTTCGTTCGTTCGCTCTTTCTTCATCATTCTTTTATTACAACCTAACGTCATTTAGTCAGTCAGCCAGTCAGTCAGTCAGTGTGATAGTAAGCTAGTAGTCATTTGCTCATTCATTCGCTTCAACCCACTCAGACCGCGTCCTTCCGTTTTACTGTCTATATGTCCATCATTCGATCGTTCATTCGTTCATACATTCGTGAAATTCCCAACGATTTTGGTTTGTATTGTTGCATTTTTAATCCTCACTCAAACTCGAACTCATTCATTTCAGTTTTCATTTGTTACAAAATATTCGTTCGTACCTTCACTACTACTTCCGTTATGCACACCCACTTCCTCACTTCCTATCTTCCTCACTTCCTATTTCCCTGTCCAACATTCCTTGCATTGTGCAGCACTATTATTATTCAACACTAAAAGCAACTGTACCAGTTAACATCATCATAAATAGAAATATCCCCTCCCTACCACTGTGCACTACCATGTTTATTATAATGCTGACTTTGCTGATGAGCTGGTGAGCTACTGATGCTTCTGATTCTCATATCCGAACTTGAGCGGATTTCCACTAACCGCTTTCTCTGCTTCATTCGTCTTTCATTTCGTCAATAACTATATGTATTAGTAGTATGAATTTTATGTGTAGAGTAATCCAAACAATATTGTTCTTCTCTCTTTCTCATTCATCCTCTATTTAGTATTTCTCTTCTTTTTTTTTTTTTTGTTTTTTCTTTTGCTATTTTTATCGCTGATTGAAACAAATTCAACAATAAATGCGCATTATGCTTAAATTTCTAGCTGAATGCAACTTTACCGGAAGTTCTCTTGAGGAATTATTTGTCATTTCATGAAATGTAATACGAGAAACGAAACGAAACGATTCAACAATTCAATTCATTGAATTGAATTCAATGCACTCAAGATAGCAAACGATTGATAAATACAATTTTTTTAAGCTCATTTATTTTATTAATAATAGTAAAAGAAAAATAAAAAAAAAAAATAATCCATATCCTTCCTATTTTTATTCATTCACTCTTCTATTTATTTTAGAATAATCATACTAAGTCTATGAGATAAGCACATTTTCTCAGTTTCGAATTTATTTTTTTAGATTAAAACTGATTTTCTTATTTCAATTTCTTATCTTTTTAGGTGAGTAAACATTCTATTCTATTGAAAAAAATCTTAAGGATATGAAAAAATGTAAGAATTAAGTAAGAAAAATTATGAAATCAAATGAATACTTTAAGGACACTCATAGTAAGTAAAATAATTGAAATAAAATAAAAATATAATAATGTAAATAACCAAAACTTAAGACGGCAACTAATTCAGTAGATTACTTCTAATGAATCAACGTAGAGTTCCAAGAATTTCATTTACTATGAAATATTGAAATAAAACAAAATACCAAAATATCAAGAAAGTGAATGAAACAAATCCTTACAAATTAAATGGTTTTCCAAAAAGTAAATTTACATTTCGAAATAGAAATGAAAATTTATCTATATGTTTTTTTTTTTTCCTTTTTCCAGATTTTTTTCCCTTTTTCGTTTCTTCTTTTTTTTAGCATTTGTTTTTTCTATTTTTCTCAATTTAATTTCCGCTGAAAACTTGAAATGAAGTAGAAAAAAAAAAATAGAAAAAATTAAAAGAAACATTTGCATTGAAAATGCGCAGCTGAAAATAGAATAAATGAAATGATATTGGGCGAAGCAGGAGAAAAAGTAGAAGATGAAACAAAATGGAGTGGAAAAAAATTGAAGACCATTAAAAGATTTTTATGGTAACCGAAACTGTAACGCAGGTGAAAAGAGAATAAGGACAACGGCAGCGACAACGACAACGACAACGACAAAGGCTGCGTAAGGAGGCAAAGAGGATGAAGCATGGGTCAATATAGATTTCTTTAGCTGTGTGTGTCTGTATGAATATTTGTCTTTGCTTGTGTATGGCTGTCAGTGCGCTTCCGCAATAGCAATTTAATTTCTCCGAAAACGAAAATTAGAATACGTTTTGCGTATGCTTCATTGGATTCAAGGATGAAGTAAGTGAAGCTAAGCTAACCAAAGCAAAGCAACGTCAAGGCAACGCAAAGACCAACAGACCAACAGACCAATCGACCGATAGACCGACAAACCAAATAGGCAAAGGAAAATTGCGAAATGGTATAGCATAGGATAAGCACATGCAAACACACACACAAAAACAGACTCTTACTTGTAGTGAAAAGGTACAAAGACTGCGCTAAAATTGGCAACTCAAATTCTTGCAATACCACGAACGTACGAGAAAAAAACAAAAGAGAAGAAATCCAACAAGAGAAACAAACAAACGAGTCCGCCAAAAGGAGGCTTCAAATAAATGGCCAAAAATTCTATGGAGCAGTGGCCGAAGGGGGTAAAAAAACAAGGAGACAGAAATGTTCAGAAAAAATCTCAAACAAAACGAAATGAAATAAAAGACCAGCGCTCGTAAAACAGAGATTTAGGCACCTTAAACGGTGGCGCACGTCGCTTGCCAAACCAATTTTCCCCTTTTCCCTCACCCGAAGCTCTTCGCATTTCTCCATATTCTCTATTTAGGCTTGTCCGGCCATTAACTTTGGTCATTCCATTCAATACGCAGACAAACAATAGCAAACACAGAAAATGTAACAAAACAAAAATAAACGCAACGCGACGCGACGCGCAAATGTGCGGAAACGGAAACAGTTCGTTTCGTCTCACGCTTGACTCCCCTATTAACTCACTGACTCCCTGACTGACTGACTGGATGACTATTTCAAATAGCCACAAAGTCGTAGTGTCGTGTGACAACAATAAACATTTTATTACAACATACAACAATAACAACGATAACTTGGAATGCTACAAAAACACGGCTCGACTTGACTTTATGGCCACTGCCGCCATCACCACACCACCACATCACCACCACCACCTTCTCCACTGTCACTGTTTGCAGCATAACTCCCTTGTCAGCTACTGGAAGTAGCTTACGATAAATCCTGTAGGCGAAGAGACAGACGTATACGTCACTCCCTTCTTCTTTTCCTTTACCTTCTTCTGCCCTCTGACATCATCATCAACATCGTCGTATGTTGTATTTTTTTCTTCGTTGTTGTGCCTTCGCCATAAATCAGTGCCGAATATTTTACGTATTCCACGCTTTATTCTCCTTAAATCCCCTCACTCCATCAGTTCTCTGTAGTCTATTGCCCGACATTTATTCATGTCATTCAAATTAGTTTCATTTCGTTATTGCAACTATTTTGTTGTAAATATTTTTCTTTGTTTTTTCCTCTGTGTCGTTCTGAATTGTTATTGAGATTTTTCACGTTTTTTGTCAGACAGATTTTATTTTAACTGTATGTGTCTCTTTTTTTTTTAGCTTAAATTGAATACTTATAAAGACAATATGAAATACATCATCTAAGCTCTTTAAATTTTCAATGTCTCCAAGTATTGATTTTCTAATTTTCTCAAAAAAAAAAAAAATTCCAATTCATCTATTCTCTATTACCAAGCGGCCTCAAGTGTGAACTCCTTCTTTAGCTTAACTTGGCAACTCTGGCAATTTGTTTATGAGTATGGGATCTCAACCTAACTACTTGCCTATCCTATTCTATTGTATTTGGGGTGCATCATGCACACATATCTACCATAAATAAAGACACGAAATATGCTGAAGTAGACATTTTTTGCTTGCTGGGTGCTTTACTTCTGATTGCTGGCTGGCTGAGTGCTGCAGCTGCTCGTCATCATCAGTGTCAGCAAAAAAAAATTTCATAAGAGGAGACACAAAAAAATCATAAATGCCTGCATAAAGGCTTTTCCACCAGACAACGCGTCTCTTCCTTAGATATACACACAGATACACACTTTCTCCTTCTCTTTTCCTCCTCTTTGTTTCACCCTCTCTTTCTTAGCAAACAGAGTCAGAAGAGCGTAGCAAACACGTCGTCAATTGTTTGCTTAGTAAAACGGAGATACACACGACCAAACACATGTACACATGCATTTCTCCTAGGACTCCAGCAACAAATGCACTTATCAACAGCTTTAGCAACATCAGCACACACACACACACGCAGCCACATATTTTACTATCAAGCCCCATACTTTCTTTTCTCGTCCTTTTGAGAGCAACGCTCTACCTCTCAGTTATCATTATTGTCATCATCATCATCATCGTCATCATCATCATTATGACTGCTCTTGTCGTTTAACTGCCTACAATTATTTGCATTGAGACAACAGCACAAGGCAACAAGGATATGTGTACAGTAAAACTTCCCATTAGAAATAACGGACAAGTTTCATAGCCAGATAAATTTTGTAGGCATAAACTTTTTATTATTCAAGACAATCAAACAAAAAATCAAAAAATTCTTTATTAACCATGTCATCTACGATTTATCAATTCCAATAGAATTGGTAATTGGAGGTTTTTTATTTACTTTATTTCCCATTTGCTTTCAAAATTGTTGTGATTTCCGTAATAATTATATGAGTGTTGCAATCGGAGTCACTTTGTAATGAGGATATTTGCCAAGGATTAAATGAGGTACCGGATATGGTCCACTTTCGGCATGAACTCTGAAACGTGTGTGGACAATAGTTCCATCTCACCATAAACTCACAATAAACCCATTAATGGCTAGTATAGAACAAGTTCCGTACACTCCTGGTCAGACTTCGAAACCTTGTACTATGAAATTGAGCTCCAAATAATTTTTGGGGTGGTCTATAACATTGTTTTCACTCATTTATGGCATCGAAATCCAAGTTATACAGGATATTCAAAATAACAAGAGATCTTCACAGATAAGAATCATAAGCACAATGAAGTACCGGTGTTTTAAGCACAGTGCACTTAAATAAAAGTCTAGAAATTCCCATAAGGGGAAGCATGATTTGATGAACCGCTGCTAGCAATTAGATATTTTTTCGCCGCCCGCCCGATCCTGTAACTTAGCTTGAATTTGATACCGAGAATGAAATATTATTATTTTTTTTTCATAGAATTAATAAAAAGGGAAAGCGCCGCCTTAATTGATAGCTGGCTCACCTTGTTATTCCATATGTCTAAGTTTGTTTAATACTTTATCATCATCATTGCCGACAGCAAGAAAAAATTAATCACTTTTCCAACTTGAAAAAACATTATTTGCTTTAAAAGCAATAAAATATTTTATTTTTCTTTTAAACTCAGTTCAAAAAAATAATGTAGAAATTCAAAATAGTATAACAAAAATAATGAAAAACATTTTCAAAAATTTCTAAATGATTTTAATCGGATCAGCCATTTTCAAATCATCACCACTACATTATCATCATCATCATCTGCAGCAGCAACAGCAACAGTATGTAAATCAGAATAATCGTCATTATGGAGGAAATGATCAAGCTTTTATATTCAAACAACGAATTATCCAAAAACGAAAACAACAAAGAAATCTAAGAGGGTTTCGTGCTGTGCTCATGGGTCCCCCGGGCTCTGGGAAAGGTTTTGTTGCAAAGAAAATTGTACACAAATATGGAGCACAACACATTTCGACAGGTGACATTCTACGCAAACATGTTCTTCATCATACCGATCTTGGTAAGAAGGCAGAACGCTATATGGAACGTGGTGAACTTGTACCCGATGAACTGCTAATGGCCATCGTAAATCGTGCAATAGCAAATATCAATAATGAAAACTTCATACTTGATGGTTATCCAAGGAATTTGTCACAAGCCGTAAATCTAGCGGAAACGACAAAAATAGATTTCGTTCTAAATCTGGAGATACCTTGGACTGTGATCATACGAAAATTGTGTACACGTGTGGTCCATCTACCTTCTGGAAGGACTTATAATATTAATGGTAGTACAGCACCGAAACGCATGTGCCTAGATGATGAGACTAATGAGGAACTCGTGCAACGTATAGATGATTCACCGGCGGTAATATTGCGTCGTTTGAAGAACCACGATAAAGAAATGCTACCCGTTAAGAGATTCTATGAAAAACGTAACTCCTTAGTAACATTTAATTTGAGGAAACATGAAGATATTTGGCCAGCCGTATCCCGTTATCTGAAGGCCAAATGGAAAAAAGTGAAAAAGCGTTATTTAGATATGTAATGACAACCGTACCCAATAAAAAGATGAGCCAATAAGAATGTCTTTACAGATAATTTAATAGTGCCTAAATTGAAGGTTCTCAAAGTATCAGGTTTACTATTTATAGTATTGCGACCAATTCGCTACCAAATAACGTTTAATTTGTGGCCACAAATCTTCATGATTCCGTACATGAAATGGAATGATTTTATTTCGTTTATCATAATAGCGTAGTACCGGATTCATTGTCTCATAAAAGGTCTTTAGTCTGCGATACCAAATTTCTGGATCATCATCCGGTCGTCGCACCAAACGTTCGCCTGTTATATCATCTCTGAATTCGACACGAGGTGAGTTACGTCCATATTGGGTGTAAACTCGACCCGATGGCATATGCACCAAACGCTGAACGACTCGTTTCAGAATTGTATTTGGTGGGATATTCAAGTATATAACGAAATCCATATCCACTTGTGCATTTAGATTATGCGCTTGCGCTATATTTCTTGGATACCCATCAAGAACATAGTTGTTGGGCATAAAAAACAATTTCCCATTAACAAGTTTCATTAGCAAATGATCTGGCACTAGGCGACCTTTTTTGATAAACCTCTTCACCTCTTTACCAACATCGGTCCCAAATTCTATATGCCTGCGTAAGATGTCGCCGGTAGCAATGTGCTTGGCTCCATAACGTTTAGCTATCTTATTCGAAATGAATCCTTTACCGCTGCCCGGTGGTCCAACAATGAGTGCACGAAAGCCACGCAATTTACGCAAGCGTTGCGGGTGAATGATAATAGTGGACGACATTATCCAGATGGGTAATGAATGTCTTTAACGCTGCATATTTAGCACAGAAAAATTTCTATTTAAAGTTCACATTAAGTTTTCAAAAATTGTATTTACTTTTTTTTTAATTTTTGTTTGAAAACAATTTCAAATGTCATTTTCGAATACGTTTGTCTGCCCATTTTGCTTCTTTTATTTGTTAGTTAAGAGAAGAATAATGGAAATGAGGCAACAAAAAAAAAAAACAAAAAAAAAAAAAAAAATCCATAAAATCCAAAATAATTCCGTTGCTTTTCGCTTTGAAAAATGTGCGTCTACTTAATTTTCTGCTGAATGGAAGAAAGAAAAAGTGCCCAAAAGTAGACTAACAAAAAAATGAAAGAAAAGCGACCAAAAATTGCTATGAAATATAACAGTACTCATTATGGCAGGATTAAGATGCAATCAACAGCAAAGAATGCGAGACACAGAGAGCAAAAGACCTAGAGAAATGAGAGGAAAATCAGAGAATGGGAAACGTGATGTGGTGAGGTGTGGTGTGGTGCGATGTGATAAGGCACAAACAACAAATGTGAGCGAGAATGTGGCGCTCAAATAAATCACTTGCGAAACCAAGCAGAGACACACTAAGCAAGCACCATAGACAAAGCAATAGTTGTTATATATAGATAGAAAGCAAGATGAGAAGAGAGTGAGATTGAGGTAGATGACGATGTAAAGAGAATGAGGGAACAATGAATGAACGAACGAACAAACGAACCAACGATGAATGAGACAAGTAAACGAGACATGACAAATAAAGGATTTTTTTATTTTTTTTTCAGTTTTTTTTTTTTTTTGCCTGTTTCCATGAGGGAGGCGCGCTATCTGTTGTGCCTGCCACCATTGCTCCTCCATCCATTGTTGCTTCTCTTCCATCATCACCATCATTATCATCATCAGAGGTATGCAACTAACAAGTGCTTGACTTTACCCAAAATTGTCAGTTCAAAATGGTTGGGTCCCATTGTTGTTACTAATGTTACTGATGGTGATGATGGTGATAATGATGATGATGAAGATGAGTTTGTGAGCTGCTTTGAGTTCTTCATTCTTCTTGATGTTTTATTTGTGACACAATTTATTGCAAGGAAACCAACCCTACCTCTATGTGAGTCCTAATATTCATTTTAGGCCTTTATGTCATTAATTTCTTCAACTTGTGTGCGAAACAGAATTAGAACTAGAATAGTTCCTTCTTTTTTCCAAATGTAATGCAACGAGTATCTAATTTCATTTATCTTTTATCAAAATATTGAAAGGAAATTACGTAGTTTGTTGTTGTTGCTGTAGAAGTTGTTGGTTTTGTTGTGACAGGTCCGCCTTTGTTGTCAATTTTAATCAAATGTTATCTACATAACACATTATTATTATTTGTTCTATACACACTCAACACAACAACATATACTACCCACACATAAGTACAATTCTATCTGCTATTTTTCTATTTTTAGTTTTGTGTTGTTTTTTATTTTGTATTTTTACATTTCAAGTATTTTTGTTGATGTTACTGTTGTTCTTGTTATTCAGAGAAATGCTGGCAGCAATTTTCAACAAAAAGCTACAGAGCTACAAATAGATAGATAGATAGATACTCGTATGTAGATAGATTTGTATACATGCGAGCTGTTGCCGATGCTGTATCTATTCCTGTCTTTGTACATGGCCTACGGGCACTTTGTGCTCTACATGCAACCAATACAATACAATGCAATGCAACGAAGCAATGTTGTTGAAGCTTTTGTTGCATAAAAATGGGTATCTTTTGCATTTTGTTGCATTCATTGTTGGTTCTACATACAAATATTGTGTGTATTATTGTCGATGAGGGGAGTGTATGGGTGTAATGAGACTTGAGACATTCATTTGTTGAAGTGTTTTCAAATCTTTACACATTTTGCGTGATTTTCATTTTACATTTCTATTCTACAATAGTATTTTTCTCTGCGTCTCTACTCATAAGAGAATGTTGTTAGGCTACTGTTATTGTGTTTTCTTTGGAATGCACAAAATACTCTGGCAACATTTACTCAAGCAAAGCGAACTTGAATTTTCTTTCTTCTTGTATTTGCACATGCATCAAAAATAACATAAAAAAATTAATAATAGTAGCAACAACAACCGCAAAAATACAAGTAACAAGAAATAAGTCCAAGAAGATAAAGTAATACAAAGAAAAGGAGAAGCTTTGTAACAAAAGTAGGCAAAAAGGTAAAAAAAAAGCAACGAATGTTTCACACTTGAACACGTACAAGTAGAAACTGCAAGACTGAATGAAACGTACAATGCCGGAAGCGCATTACATGAACTCACACATACACGCACACTCGCCAGGACCCATGACTCACCCCCATTCACATCGAACTACAAACAGTGTTACAGGCTTCAATGCAACTATGCAACTATGCCACACTTAAAGGTACAAAGAGGAGAGTTTTTATTGTTAATATAGAAAGAGTGGGAAACTGCATGAGAATTTTTGAAGTAGCGCGCACAAATGTATGCAACACTTTTTTCCTTTTAACTTTGACTAAACTACGCTTTTGCATTGCTTATTTTAGTTGCAACTCAGGCAAGTCGAGGTTAAATAAATTTTGGTACGCAAAGTTTTCTTTCTTTACTACAAAGCAGAACCCTTCACACACCCTGCACTCTACACTCTACACCCTACACATAAGAAGAAACAACTCAACGACCAGCGCATCTTCTATGCTTAGTAACTTTCATACTCTGCTCTGGTCTTATTGCAGCGCTCACTCAATTTGTCGTTGTCCTTCTTACGGTTGTGCATTGCAATTTCTGTGGCAGACGTGTAACTGTAGTTGCACTTCCACAAGTATTTTGATGTCACCTCCCATACATACTACTTACATCATGCCTTACACCTCTGTTTCCTCATTGGCAACCGAAGTGTAGAAAAAGGACTAGGAGTGGAGAAGAAATCTGTATCTGTATCTAGCGGCTGTACATGTTAATGCAAGAACGAATTCAACGTAGGTGTTGAAGCCATTATCATTGAAGCACATCAGCTTCATCAGCAACAGCATCAACAGCATCATCATCGCCATCAACAGAACACCTCTCTAATGTTGTTGGTAGCACTTTATGCTGGAAGCTACAGTTACCTAAGTCCTTCACTGTATTCACAACTATTACTATAGCTACCAGTAGTGCAGTTGCTGCCCGGTTCTTGTTTCTGCTGTTACTGATTCTGTTATGTGGCATCACCATAATAAATGCGACCGTTGAATGCAATTACCGTACTCGACAAGACCCAACCCTCTTCCCTCCGAGTTCTCTTTTATTTTCACGCAATTGCCTGATTTGTTACTTCATATCCTTAGCCGTTCTCCTTTAAGTTTCTATCCACATACGTGCACTTGTCTACCTACCTTCAGTTTGAACAGATTTCCAGTCGACATCAGTTCAATTCGTTTCGCATGTGCGATTTTCGCGCCAATGCAAAATGTGTTTTCAAGCCCAATAATGTATTGGGCCCAGCTTGGCTCGACTAGCATCAGCAGCAGGCAGAGCGTAATCACAATGTTCTACATGGCCGATGCTGTTGCACTCAACTACTTGGCATTCTATGACACCCTTTTGTTGTCATTACGTTGGCTCAGCTCAGTTCAGTTCATCTCTACTCAACTCAACTTGGACTCCTCCAATAAGCAACGCATACTTGTTACTCTTCCTAACCATATCCCTCGCTCTCTTCTTGTTGCTGAAGTTGTTGTTATTATTAGTCTTGGTGTTGTTGGTCGTTGTTGATGTTGTTGTCTCGAAGTAAGCAAAGAACACTTTGGCTTTAGCTATTGTCCTGGATGTCATTGTTGCTGTTGTTGTTTGGTTGGTTGATGTTATTGCTATTGCTGTAAAAACTATTATCGTTTGGCTTTAGTTTTGTTTAGCAAAGTATAAAATTGTATTTCGCTTGCCTTTATATAGATATTTTCTTTTTTTTCTTTCCTTTTTTTTTTTTTTTTTTTGTATCTTCATTTTATTTTTCCTATTCTCCTATTCTTTCAATTTCAATGCAATACAAATTATATTTTATTGCTGTCGTTCAAATTGTTGCTACTGCTCCTGCTGATGTTGTTCGTTGGTTGGTTGCTTGGTTGCTTGGTTGGTTGCTACTGTTGCCTTTCAGCAATTTATTTCTTGCATAAATTTATTTCAAAATGAAATGGAACGCATTTTGATTGTGTCCTGAATGCCAATAAGTTTGTTCATTCGAACATGTCGTTTGACAAGGATGAAGAGAGAAAGCAAAATGAGATGGTGATGATGATGATAATGATGATGTGAATTTATATCATTATTACCTTAAAATACAAAATAGTTTTACTTGTATTAATGAGTGGCAAATGCAATTACAATATTTCAAAATACATAATCATATTGAATGCATCTTATGTACGACAGGCAGAGAGAAAATAGAAGTTTTTGTCAGGACATGTCATGATGACTTTATCCTATTGCCAAAAGCACTCGATTCAATGGTACTCATTCACTTACGCAATGAACGCATTGAACAAATAATTAACATTCAAGCAGATGCGCAAAGCATTTTACCCACTTTTCCAAACTCACAAATGATGGCGCCCGTAAGTAGGCAATGATTATTGTTTCTTTTTTTGCATTGTTAAATCATTGTTAATATTTTTATGTGATTATTTACTTGATTAATATTTATTTATTATTTAATTTAACTCACTCAAATTCATACACATGTGTCTCACTGAGTGTGCGTCTGTGTGTGTGAGTGTGTGTGACTTTTGTATTCTTATGAATTTTATTACCATTTTAATGGGCTTCATAATAGTAACGAGAGGAATGATTCTCTATTAAATGTTGCACGTGCATTTAATGCTTTTGCACACAGAATAACGATAACACAAAGCTATGTTTATGTGTGTTCATCTGTGTATGTGTTTGTATACAAATACATATATGAATGGCAAGCATTAATTAAAATTGTTTCGAATTGTTTCATTGGCATTTAAACATTTTGTGGCGTTTTTGTTATTGGGCGCTTTTTTTCCGTATTATTATTTATATATTTTTTGTATTGCACATAATTCGATTACGTAACGCCACATGAAGCAGTAATAAAACAACAGAAACCTTTGAACAAATATCCTTCTCATCCTGTTTGCCTCTCATTTGTTATTGATGGCAGGCAGATCAAACCAAAATGTATCCCAGCCAAACCAAAACGAACCTTCAAGCGACATCCAGCTGTGCTGAGTTGTGCTGTGCAGAGGTGGGCTGAGCTGAGCTGAGCAGGCAGACGTTGCTGGATTGCCACAATATTGGCGTGAGTGCGTGCGTGCGTGAATGTCCCAGTGTTGCCAAATGCTCGGAGTATTACAGCACTATAATGTAATGCGGAGAGGCTTCACTGACATCACTGTATGGCGGACACCGCGGCATTTGCTGATTTATTATTTTCATTTTATGTATATATCTGTGTGTGTTGCGGCTTTTGTGGTGCAGCCCCCCAGCAAGGGGGCGGACACACTATAGGCGTGGCATGTGGTACATGTAGTGAGCTAAATTTTGGTAATTTATTTAATAGAGAAAAAAAAAACGAAACACTTAGAATAATGACATAGAAAAAATGATTTAAAATATTAACGAAATTTTGGAATGAAAAAAAAAAAAAAGAAAAAGTGATTAGGAAACTTTACATAAAAAAATAATAAATCTAAAGTTTAATTTAATAAAAACTAACAAATAAATTTAAGGAAACAGACACAAAAAAAAATAAATACAATAAATAAATTAAAATACCGAAAAAAAAGAATAAAATAATTAAAACATAAAAAAAAATCTTGTAAATTTTAATACTAAAAAAAAAAAGAAATAAAAATAATAATAAAATAAAATAAAAATACTTAACATGACATTCTACGTCCAGGACATCATTCACAAGAGTTGTGGCCAGCGCATGTTAGTGAAAGCAGGCAAGTGGAAAGATTGAAAGAAAGGCGGCCATGTGCGGGCGAATGAAAGTAAAGTAAATGAGTGGCTTTCACTACTGTTGCTGACGTTAGCTTGGCTTCCAACAACAACATTAGCAGCAATGAAAAACAGCAAAAACAAAACAAAAAAAAAAACAAAAATTCATTGTTTGAAAATTAAATGGCTGAAGCAACAACTAAAACATGAACAACTACAACAACGACACAATAAAAGATAGAATAAAAAAATTAAAAAGAAATAAAATAAAATAAAATAAATTAAAAAATAAAAAATGGCGTACTTTGCACATTTCTCTCCTGTTTCGTTTTGTTATTATTATTTTCCTTTTTTACTAGTTTGTAATGGGAAAATGTTGCTGCCAACTACAACAAAACGAAATGAAACGAGTAAAATACACAACGGAAAAGTGAAGGTGGGAAATGCCAACAAGCATCGCAAAAGGATGCAAAATGAAGGCGACAAAAAACAAAAAAAAAATAATAGGTGGCATCAGCATCACACACCCACACACACACATACAGATATGTGTACACTATACTGTATCTATGTATGGTAGATGTTGTGACGCTTTTGTATAATTAATTTTTCTTGTTCAGTGGTTTTGTACAATCAACATTCGAGCAAATGGTCGAAGCAAGCAAAATAACCGCACACACATACAAAGACTGTTAATACACATAACACATACACACACACACACACACACACACACAGGCATATCATGTAGTATATGCATGTAAATGAAATGCATAAGAACTCGCCTGAAAGGCACTTTAAGCCAGTCTGCAGCACTATGCATACTCCTACAGTAGAAAAGGTAGTGTACACCACTCACTTGGACAGGACAGACACATGGATGCATGCATGCATATTCATGTAGTATGAAGAATGCCGTTGGTGTCAGCGAATAACAAAAAAGGACCAAAGCAAATAAGGAAATAAAGTGAGAAAAAAAAGAGAACACAAAACAAAATAAAAGCGAACAGAAGAGTAGAGCAGTGAAGAAAAACAAGAATAAAACTTTACGAAATAACATGCAACGTTTAAATAAGACTACATAGAAGGATGACATGTAAATGAAGAGAAGGGAAGGGAAAGGAAGGGAAGGAACACAAGCAATAGTGGAATGCATGCCAAAAGCCCGCTAGCAAATGCGCACTTACGCACTCACATGGACACCGACACATGATGGAGAATGTGCCAAAGCATGAGTCCATTGAGGTTACAATACTAAAAGAGACTATAAAATAGTTAACAAGAGAGAGAGAGAGAGAGATAGAGAGTGGGCAAAAGAGATTGAGGTGCTTTTGCTACCACTTGACATAATATTTTGTTAATTCCGCACTAGCACCCACGTTTCATAGAAACACAAACACATGCGTTGCTCACTTACTCTTGGCTTCGTTCAGTTCCCTTGTCAACCATCGAATCTACCATCCATCCATTCATCCAATCATTCGTCCATCCATCCATCCATCAATCCATCCATCAGTCATTAGTATTAGACGGCCAGGGCTTAATACAAAGTTTGTTTAAACATTTCTGTGTCGCTGCCTTTGCTGCCGTTTCTACTACACTCATCCTTTGGCTGAGTTGTTCATAGTCGTCGTCATCGTCCTTGATACATTCCTGCGTGCATGTGGTTTTTCACTCGCGAGTTTTTCCAAACGCTTAGCTTAGCTCAGCTCCTGCTGCTGCTATGACATACTTAAAACTCTAAACATTGCTTATTTTGATTTTTTCGAGTGAGTTAGACGCCGCTGGCTTGGTATTTTTCAATAAAACCAAAGCGGCTTGTCACGTCATGTTTAGCTACGAGTAGAAGCAGCCTTTGGACATTCAATTTACTATTCACGATGAGAATATTGGATTTCATTCTTTTGCCTCATCCATAGTAAAGATGCAAGAAAATTCTATTGTAAAAGAAGATAAAATAGTCACTGAAACAGTTTGATTGACTAAATTTACACTTTGATGAGAGAAACTTTGATTTTTTGATTAATCTTGAAATTATATATTCCAATGATTTTTTATCTAACCATATATTAGTATAGGATAGATAGATTGCTTGGTCTTCCAGCTCATTATAATTCCAAAAAAGGAGGACCACTTGTCTGCTTTGTTACTTTGTTCGAATTCCCTTTATTTAGTATTCATTGTTAACAACTCCAAAGCTTCTTCTCACGCTTTTAAATCTTATGAGCAATAAATGAACTCAAATATTTTGCGTCAACTTAAAATACACAATTGTCGCGTCCTTTTTCTATATAAAATACCATATTTTTTTTTTTCTGTCTTTGTGTTTGGCCTTGTTATTCTTTACTTAACTCATCAACAATTCCTCATTTAATTTACTCTAAAAAATAAAAAAAAAAAAGCAGTCACAAGCCAACAAAATGTTGATGAGTGATTCTGCAGTCTGTAACTCGGTTTTTTTTTTCTTTTGTTGGTTGTTTGGTTGGTTGGTTTTTAATATCTTTCATTGGGTAACGAGGAGAGGTCCATTGTTGTGGTAAGGTCTATGTTTGTCAAACAGCGACCGAACGAACGTGGAATGACCAGTAAAAATAATAACGCTGATGATGATGATGGAAGAAAATATTTATATATGTTAAATAAAAGAAACGCCCAAAAGCTTTGAATTTATTTGCACGCATAAAGTAAATTTTTTAATGAATTACTTTTTTCTCTTATTTATTGTGTTCTCTCATAGTCATCAGCATCAGCATCATCATCATCATCATCAGGATTATATTTGTCAATGATATTTGTGGTCCTGAACGCACGTGAATTAAATACTAAAAAATGCAAATGGAAATATTTTTTTTAGCATTTTAAATAATCATTTTGCTTTTTTCTATAGAGTTTTTTTTTCTGTGTGTTCAAGCTAAACATACAGAAAAATTAACATATTTTTGAGTCAATCGATTTGTTTGTTTGCCGCACAAAAGATTTCTGCAGGCAACATCAACAACAAAGTGACTGTTTATCCAGTAACAATAAGCAAAAGCAAAGAAGATACACAGAAAGATACATAGATACATAAACAAATGACAATAATACAAATAATAATGCATAAGGAAAAAATAACAATAACAACGATAACGAAACAGTAACAGTAACAGAGATGAGGAGGAAAAGCTAAGCTCCAAGACAAAATACAACTGAACTCAAATCAAGAAAAATAAATTATAAAAAAAAAAAAATAAATCCAAGTTGTGCCTCGAAGAATAATATAAGGAATTTATAATACCGAGTCAGAGGCATCACATCACATCACATCACCTCCTTGCTCTCTTAGTTCTTCTACATATCATCAGTTTGGTTACCAAATGACAAAATCGCATTAAGAATACGGAAACAAGAAGATAAAATGATGACGGACGAAGTAAAGAGAAGAAATCTGCTTTTGTGTGCTAAGCTTGTAAGCGGCATGATGAACTTTAAAACAGATCTTTTTGGTGGCATGTAGATGACTCTATATAAAGTTTACTTGTATGTGAAGAAAGATGGAGCAGCGGAGTGTCACACAGTTACAACTTACGTTTTGCGAAAAAATTACATTAGAATTGCAAATTGGTAGAAGGCATTGAAGCTAAATAAAAGTTACCGCTGCCGTTATTATTTTTGGTCTTACAGCTCAATCGGTGGAATGGCGGAGATGCCTCCAACAGAGGCAGGCAACCATATTGTATATGCCACCAAGATACACAAGCAAACAAAGGAACGAACAAACAGACCGACAAATTTTTATGACAATAACTTTAATGTGAATATCGCGGAACTTACGCCTGCCTACAACTATAAGATAAACGCGAAGCGATTGCTAGAGATGGAGAAGGTTAAGAAGAAGAATAAATGATATGAAAGGCAACCAAACAACAACAAAAATAACAACAAAAGATTATACAGATGTGTATGTATGTATATAGTATGTTGAAAGGAATGAAGCTGTTTCAACAAAGGAAGTAGTATCAGCGGCAACAACAGAACAGAATGAAATACCAGGACATTGAAGCAACCAACATAAGCAGGAAGAGACGCATCCAAGCATATTGGACGCAATTGAATTGAATTGCTGACGCTGCTATGGAAATCAAGGCACAGGTGTAGTCATCTACAAAGATGAAGGATAAAAATAGCGGCAAAGAGTAAAGTAAAATACGGTAAAGTAAAGCAAAGCCATAGCCCACAGTCAAGGCCTGCAACACACGATTCACAAAGGCGACAAGGAGTAAACAGAAGGCAGGTTATACATTTTAAAGTGATGCATATAAGAGAATGAAATTGCAGCATCGCATGCATGGCCAACGGAAACGGAAATGCGCGCCACATATGCAAAATGGCGTACTGTAACAGTAACAAACTAAAGGCAACATGCCACATGAAGATAGAGAGAGAGGGAGAGAGAGAACGATAGTGTGTGTGAGTTTGTTTAAGAAACAACGATAGCAATGACTATGACGACTCAAATGAAGCGTTGAATAATTGAAGACATTCGAGTTAAGTTGATGCTGGACGAGCAGTTGGAGAGGAAACATTCTCTCTCCAACACATAAGATTCTTTATGTTATATCCTGCAAAATCCCTTCATGCTTGGCGCTCGCTGCACAAGTTTTTGGCAATTTTCTTTCTTATGAGATTTTGCCTTTTCATTTCTGCATATGTTTCCATGTTCTTTCCTTTTCTTTTTCATTTTTTGCATATTAAATTTTTGTGAATCTCAGTCTTCTGTGACCTTTAACGCCGCCTACACTACTACAAAAATACAATAATAACAACGACCAAGTACCTTCACACTTGAATATTGTAGTTGCATATACTAAGTGCCTCATGGACTCTCTCTCTCTATTCATTCGTCCAATTGTCTGTTCAGAGCCATTATTTCTGTCAGTTTATTGCAATGCGCCCTGGTGGCCCTCGGAACAGTTGCTGTTGCTCGTTTAACTTTCATGAAATTATAATTTGCTTTGTAATTCAAGAATGCTATTTGTGCTGCGCCATGTTTACCCAAACGAGGGTGGGTTGATAGATTGAATTGAGGTTGGGTGGGCAAATTAAACTAAAATTTCATTGAAAAATGTATTTATTTTAATTAACGAAAAATTCGCCGCCGCCACCTCCATCATTATCCATGACCATGCTTTCCAAGTTGAACTAAGTAAAAGTAGTAGTAGTTGTTCTACTTACAACTTTGCCCGTATACTAACTACAAGTTGGAATTAAATGAATGATGGAGCCATAGAAAGAGAGAGAGAGAGAGAAAGAGAGAGAGAGAGAATTGAAGAAAGGGCAGACGCGAAAAGCGAAATCCCATTAGAAATGCTTGTAAGTTTATGTCTTCTTTAATTTTCAATGGTGCCATATATTTGTAGATAAATATATAATATTGTATATGCATTACAAGTATCCACAAGTATTGGTCAAGCTTATGCCAAGACCAAGTGCTCCAACAGTCATGAGCAATAAATTAGATTCACAAACAGAGCAAATATAAGAAATTTTCTTTTTTTACATGGACTTTTTTCTTTTAAGAAAACTTCAATAAAGCGAAAAAATATAATTGCCAATTTATGGTTTTTTTCTATTGACCATTGTTTGTCCAGCAATCAATACACATTTTACTTAACCACGAATACTAGTTCAATTCTTCATTCACATTCCTCATTGATTCTATTGTATTGACCAATGTTGTTATGGATTCCATGGATTTCTTAAGTTTCTCTTTCTCTTTCTATTTCTTCTTTCATTCATTCATTCAAGACATTATCCCAATGCTGTCGATAGCAAAAGTCCAAAGGATTAAAACTTTTTATTAAGTATCTTCTTCAATGTATGTATATCGTATGTACATGTGTCTGTGTCTCTGTGTGTGTATGTGTATGTATCTAAGTATATATTCGAGCATTCGCCTTCAACACAGCTTAAGCTTGAATTATTCGTTCTCTTGCCCCCATAAACTGCTTCAGAGTTCATATGGCAAATCTTTTTTAAAATCCGAAATGAATATGAATTAAATTTTAGTTTGCTTTTTATACACACCAAGTAAGTATCTTACAGTATGTATTTGTGTGTGTGTGTAAGTGTAGTATAAAAAGCTATTACTATATGTTTGCTTTACAAATCTCAGCACACACACACACACACACACACACAAGCCCAAGTTACTACATTCAGATATAAAATCATCTCATGCACGCTGTCGCTCTATTTCAATAGCATGAACTTTGAACTGTTGTTGTTGGTTCTATGCTTGGTTCTTCTCCTTTGGCTATATTTTCTTGAAGTTTCTTCTTCTCAGACCACAATCTGGAAAACATTTGTACGAAAATGAAATGAAATGAAATGAAACTGTTACTTGCTCGTAAAATGCACTTCAACATTGGCATCTGTGGCAAGGCAAATATGGCAGCAGCAGCAGTACGAGGAAATCGCGCACATTTGAAATGGAAATGAAGTGTTGCCTCCTCACTCACTCATCCACTCACTCATTTATCCAATATATGCGGATGTGTAGAAGTTTTTAGCTGAATCCACAAATTGATATTTATCTACTACTACTAACATACAACGACAAAAGTAACAACTTCGTCGCAACCAACCAAGTAGCGGATTACATGTGGAATCCTTTTTTAATTAAAAAAAAATATGAAAAAAAAAAAAGTAACGGAGCCAGAGAAGAGCAAAAATATGCAAGCAAGTTAAATTGTAGATTAAATGTCAATGCATATTGGATACATTCAGATACTATACAATAGTAATAGATACGCAGTTATATTTTCATAGCATATGCTCCAATCTATCTATCTATCTATCTATGACTATTTTCCCATTGCGGTTGAGCATTTTAATTGAACTTTTTCGTTTCGTGTTTCAAGTGAAACAATTTCAAATTAGTTGCACTTTTGTTGTTTTACATGTTGTACTAATCTAAAACAACCTGTTCTTCATATGAAACAATTCCATCATTTGATCAATCAATCAATCAATCTTTAGAATGACAACATAACATTTTCTATGTTTCTAAGTATTGTGTTATACTTGTACTTAGTTTAAGCGTATTAAGTACTAAAAGCCTTTGGACAAATTTCAAATTATTGCCGGAAGTAATGCATAAGCAATGTTAATGTTAATATCCTGAGCCTTATCCGGTCTGGAATATGCATGGCTGCTGTTGCAAACAAGATAGCGACAAGAATTAGGACATCTGCTGCAACATACACACACTCATGTGTATGTGTGTCCGTTGTAATATGTCTTCCGTTTTAAATTAAAATTTGTAAATTTTCTTCATTTTCTCCACAAAATAGTTACATTGTTGTTACTTGGATATATCCATCCTTAGACATCATTTCATTTATTCAGATGCCATGAGCAAAATGTCCAACTCAAGAGTTCATAAGTTGCGGTTTTGTAGCTACGTTACATTTACCGTTAGCACTCGATATCAAAAGCTGTTCTCCTTCTCTCTCGCACACTCAAATACATGCATACTTTCTCATTTTCACATACACTCTTGTACAGTAATCGCTTAGTGAGCTGCTACTGCTACTTCGGCTTCGACTTGCGTTTAGGCAAGTTGGCAACTCTATGCCACAAATTGATTTCTAGTGTTGATCGACCCACGTGTTCTTCTAAATAACTATGTGAGAGTCTCTGTCAGTGTATGTGCGTATATAACTTCCGGTAGACTTGGCACTTGAACCTTAGGCCTACATACAGAGCAGCATCGAAAGCATCATAAGCTTGGAAACTTAAATGACCCCTCAAGTTGGATCCATGTGGCATACACTATGTCCTTCGACAGTATTGTTGTTTCTCTCTCTCTCTCTCATGTTGTAATTGTTGTTATTGGGGCAAATTTCACATGCCAAGTGAAAATTGTACGTCATGTTCTTTGCAATTGAAATCAAGAAATGTCAGATGAACGACGACACAACCAGGAACAAGGAGCTAAACCCAAGCAAGGACGATAGACCTAAAGCTTCGAATAGAAAAGCAGGAGCAGGAGCAGAAACAGCATTTAATATGCTAGAGGGTGGACAAGTGGAGCATGTTGGTTATAAAATGAGAATATGTAGCTGCCAACAATTCAAACGAACGAACAAACGCCAGCCAGCATGAATGAAGCCAATGCCAGGATGTTATAGTAAAAGCAACATATCAAGAGTGTCAGAGGAGTATTAGAGAGAGGCAAAAGTATATCCTTACAATGGAATTGAAGGAATGAAGGAGTAGGAGGAGGAGGAGGAGTGGAAGAGTACGAAGGATCGAACGCTCTCGTACAATTACAGGCTTATGTTGCTAATGTCAATTGAACTTAATGCGATTTTCTAAGGATTTTGCTTTTGCATTTCCGCATCTTTGGATTTTGTAATGTTATACACAGTCACACACTCACACTAACACAATGATAATGACACAATGCAAAGATGTCATTTTATGTGTGCTTGTATGTGTGTGTGTAAGTGTGTGTGTGTGTGTGTGTGTGTGCTCTTGCATCTTATTAAGTCAATGTAATTGACATTTATTGTTGTCTACTTCTAGGCTTTAGCGGCAATGAAGTGCAATAGTAGCAAAGATGGTAGTAGTTTCAAGTTTCTTATAATTTCAAATATCTTCCTTTGAATAAAAATCCATTGCTTGAAGATATAATTCTTTAATATTACACCATATTTCAAAGGACTTACACTCAACTTAACTCGACTTGACTTGACTCGCTTCGTTGCATTCGTTCGTAACAACTTTTTTTACAGTTTTTTCTGCTACTTTAAATAAGAAATAAATAAGAAAAAAAAAAAACAAAAAATAATGGAAAAGTTAGTATGAAAAACCTGTCCAACTATACAATAACTTATGCAAACATAGCATCATCCTCTTTGTTCACTCTACTGAGTCCTTAAACTAAGCTTCAGTTCAGCTCAGTTGACAAATGTTTGTTAGATACAAACTAGTAACTTTATTTCTCACAAAGCAAAGCAAAGCAAAGACAAAGCAGCAGGAGCAGCAGCAACTAACTTAAATCCACTTAACACTAAAAATCGAATAAATTCGTGCTTAAAAAGTTTTCACGGTGGCGTCCTTTACACAATTTTCACCATTCACATTCACATAAAAAATGAACATGAACAAAATCATAAAACAAAAAAAAAACAAAAAACGAAAAACAACATTTTTGTTGAGCATCTAAATGACATACATATAATATCGCACATACACATATATATACTTGTATGTATGTATATATGAAGAATGCTGTCAAGCGAAAGAAACAGAAAGTTTTGCCTACATACACACAGATAAGAAGATACAATATAAACTTGCTTTGCCTTCTTTCTTTATATCTTTTGAGCATTCTTACGCACATGAGAGTATGAGTGAATATGTGTGCATATGTTTATGTATCTCAAAGTGTCTTCGTATGTACATGTAGATTATAAAAGATATTGTATCTGCAATTTATGTCACTTATTTTTCGCTGAACACAGACAGACGCACACACAAACTCTCTGTCTCTCTCTCTCTCTTTCTCTGTCTCTCTCTTTGTGAATATTCTTCCATTCCACTCCACTTAGAATGCTCTTATGTAACAGTTTAGCCAAAAGTTCTACAGTTCACTTCACTTCAGTTGAGTTAAGTTTCCAGATTTTAGTCGTCTTTCTTCTTGTCTGTCACTTTATTTTAGACTTCAACGATTTAATGTGCATATCAAAGTTTTTCCATCATTAAATTTTTATTGGTTATTAAATCTTAACTTTCTCTTCTCATTTTACTCTTATTTTACTCGTACTTTCATTCATTCATTCATTCATTCATTGACATTTCTTTTTGAGTCTTTTGGAATGATTTCTCGCTTCGTTGCGAATTCGGGCTTTTATTTTCAAATTATTTTCCTTCTACTCTTCTTCGAATCTTCGATACGATAAAGTTATTGACTTCATTTTCGTAGTTAGCTGTTGGCTGTTGGTTTTGGTTTTGGTGCTGGTGCTGGTGATGTGACATTTTTCATATTATCATCATCCTTGTCATTCTTCTTATAGTCATCGTCATTGTCATCACCATTAATATCATCATTGGAATTATCCTTCTGCTTTTCTGTTTTTGTTGGTTTTTGTGTTGTTATTTTTGTTGAAAAGTTTTATGTGCCGCCAGCTGGCTGGCTGTCAATGTCGGTTTTAAACTTAAAATTGTTTTTAAAAATATAAATTTAATTAAAATCACTTATACGGCACATGAGCCCCATACAATTCAATACGAAAGCCAAAGCAATATGTCAGCCATCATCCATATTTGCCAATTGCTGGAATCCAGGAAAATCGAGAGAGGGAAAGAGAGTATAAGGGAAAGAGCCAGAGGTTCACAGAAAGGACACACACTCCAGACTTAATTGTCTGCTGCTGTTGCTGTCAGAACTTGTAACAACATGAAGTCGGGGGACAACAAATACTACAGAGACAGATGAGTCAAAGGCTCAGCATTGATTAATGCAAGTGTCAATAGTTGGGTATGTCTCCATGTCTCCATGTCTCCATGTAGTGTGCATGTGGCTAAAACTTAATGAAGGCTGTAGGCTACCTGTAGGCTCCATCATCATCACCATTATCCACTTGAGTTCAACTAAATCAAAGGAAAAGGACACTAGAAATGTCTAGACAGCATGAGGCTTTTGTCTTGCAACATCTGCTGCTACTGCTGCTGCTGCTTCTCCTTATACTTCTGCTACTATTACTGGAGGCGATTACGTTTTACACCTTTTACACACCAAAGCGAAAAGCAAAGCTTTGCAAACCGACAAATATAAGAACCGCAACAAATTGCATGCGAATAAAAGAATAAAAACAAATTACTCTATAAGATGAAAAGAAAATAGTAAATGGAAACAGAAGGAGCAGGCGGTAAGAGGCAAAAAGCATTTGTTGCAACTTAAATGATGCTTAAGCAGCCGCAGCACCGCAAAATTGTTGGCGTGTTGGTGAAGCGAATCCTTCTGCCCAAGTTTTCTAAACTGATGCCAACTGAAGCTGTTCAACTGCAAACCAACATCGCCGCTGCCGCTGCCGTCATCGCCACAAACGACAACTCGACGACAAAAATGAAGGCGAAGAAGACGACGACCATGCCAACACTAAACATAAAGAAGTTGCAAGTAAAGAAGCAGCAAATGAGGAGAATGAGATGAATATAGAACAAGGACAGTATAAATTGTTGCAATCAAGCAAAGAACGACGAGCAACGGAGCAAGATGAATTACGGAAAATTATCCTGTTAGGACTTTTTGCATTTTGCAACAAATAAACGAAGCCTCGCTACGCTTTGCCATCATAACATGGAACATGGAGTATGGACAACTTGCAGTTCTCAACTCAACTCAGCTCGAGCTCGAGCAACTTTTCAGTTTGCAAATTTTTAGTCATCATTATAAATGTTGTTGTTGTTGTTGTTGTTGATGTTGTTGTTGTTGTTGCTGTTGCTGCTGTTGCCGTCGTTTGGCAGCTACAAAGCTGAATACTTAACGAGCCCTCGACCGCTTTTGAGCGACCGCAGTAAAACTGAACGCTGAACTAAACCAAAATGAAATGAACAAAATGAGCTCAAATACAACAAAAAATGATGAAATTGCTTTGATTGCTTAGGACGATGATGAAGAAGGTGTATAACGGTGGGGTTGAAAAGTGTACAAGAAATATAAATTATGGTTAAAACAGAGGAAAGAGAGATGAATAAATACTCATAGATGAATAATGTTGGATGCTATTGAAGAAACTCATGAACCCTAAAACAAGAAATTATATAATTGTTAGGTCTAAGCATTGAAAAATGGTTTTTCTTGAATTTCATAAGTTACATATTTGATTGGAAATATCAATAAAAGTCCATCAATCGATGTAGATTTCATTCAAAGACAAAACTACTACTAAAGTTCTTCGAAGCTTGTGTAGATCAAGATCTATTAGAATCAGCAGACTTGAAGGCTTTCAAATACCATTTGCTATGGACAGTGGCGACTCATTCAATTTCCGAGCAACACTTTGATTTTTTTGAAGGCCTTGTATAATAGATAGATAGATGATACAATCAATGATCTTAGAGAAAAAAGTATTATTCCCTCAAAGATTTCATATTAACCTGAGAAATAGACAAAAAGTTTTGCTTGATTTTGAAAATATTGTTTAATTGATCCACATGAGATGAAATTCTTATATAAAATATTTATCTTGATATTTGATTCATTCAATAATTTCATTTTAATTTAATTGAGATCCAATTCATAAATATTCTTTAAATTGACCTCAAATGAAATCATCACTCGTTTAAGCCATCAAGAATATAAAATTTAATTAAAAAAAAAGATCCTTGATGAGTAAAAACTGCAAGCTCTTTAACAGGATTTCGTACACAATATTTTTGAAATGTCATTAGGCATAAATATGGAATTTTTTCACGTAAATAAAAATCATCACCCGCAGCAATTTTAAGCACATTCATTAATGTCATTTCGAACAAAAAGTCATGGCAACATGAATGAATCGAAGTGAAATTCATCGATGTCATACGCAGTACTATTAATATAATATCATCATCATCATCATCATCATCATCATCATCATCATCGTCATAGTTGCTGTTGGTTATAGAACAATATAAAAATACACAGACACACAATCACATTTATATTCACATTCACATTAACATAAAGACGCACTTAATATGTACAAAATATGTATGAATATACATTTGTATAATCATAATTTCTGCGATTGAGTTGTGTCTAGCCAAGCACACTAAAACACAGTCACAAAAACACATACACTTATACAGGATTTATGTACATTGAAAGGCAAAATAAGAATATCTGTTTTCTGTTCTCGTATGATGATTATAATAATGATGATTACGATAATGAGGCAGAAGTAGAAACTGAAGATAAACTAAGAGACTTTCTTTCTTACTCTTGTTATTTTATTTTCTTTTTTCTATTTTGTTGAGGAGCGGCTAAGATACTCAGTTGGTAGGATTGGGCGTGCCGCTTGAAACAAAAACGAAAAAAAAAAAAAAAAAAACAGAAATAAAAGAAAAATATAGGAAGAACGAACGTCTGGCGTTGATGGCTTTTTGAAGTTACCATGATTGGGGATTATGACGAATTAATGAATTCAGATTTAAATAAAATTACGCCTGCTGTTGCCACTCATTGCTCCCGTTTTATGTGACCATGCCATCACATCACATCACATCCCATCCCATCCCATCCTCTTTCTCTCTCTCGTATAGAATCTCCATTCACTTGCCTTGACTTGGCTTGGTGTACATTTAATGTTGTTTGCTAATAGAATTAAAGTTTGCGGCTCAATGATGATGACGTTATTGCGGTTGCTACTTGTCATAAAGGGAGAGCTGGTCAGCATCGAAATAATTATGACGGCAACTACAACATCAACAACAACAAGACATTGTAATGAAAATAACTACAATCGACCAACCGACCATAGCGAACCATGTGGGCGTACAATATAAAATCCATGCCAAACATACTCTCTTGACAGCATTCAGCCATCCATAGTATGAACAAGGAGGGACCTGCCAACTCGCTCCCCATTTCCGATCGAGTGAATTTTATATTGACAATTAATGACAAAACCATAAAATCCACAATAGTGGCAGCTTTAATCCACTTTAGGTATCACTGAGCACTTATTCGCTCGCTCGCTCATTCACTCATTCGCTCATATAATTCTCCATTTTTCCATAGGCTAACGATAGCGGGAATTAGAGTTTATGTGCCACAACATTTGAAAATGTGCTGTGCGGTGCTGTGCTTATTATGATGCTGATGATGATACTGAAAACGATAATGACGATGATGATGATTAACACACTATACACTATTGAAGTTGATGGATATATATATACAGATACATAACTATCTATCTATCTATCTATTTAGATACAATGAATATCATCATGTGGTTGTCATTATTGTCAATCGCAGCAACAGCAAAAGCAACAACAAAAATATTTAGCTCGTAATTGTGTCTCATTTAACGCTTCGTCAATTCTTAACAATCAACAAATTTTTGCACAATTTTTTTCCATTACCAATATTATTGTTGTTGTTGTTGTTGTTGTTTTTTCATTATCCTGGCTCATGTCCTGCAACATACGCATGCAACAACACACAATAAGCAACGTTGTTTTGCGTTGTGTTGCGTTGCGTTAATTAGCAAACGCAACTCGATGCGAAAAACTGTGGCTTGTAGCAATTTATCATTTTTCATTCGTAGAATATTGTTTTTGTTGTTTTTGTTGTTTTTGTTGCTGATGATGGTATTTGGTTCTCTTTTCATGCTCACGCATGCAAATGTTAATCGTTAATTGAAAAACAATGTTGGCCAGCCTCACTATATACAATGCTTACTTTACTATATGGCATATTCATTGATTCTTGCATGATGCCACATGCTGTGGTTGCAACTCAATTGCTTGCTGCATAAATACAAAAGGAGCAGGAAGCGGCGACGTTCCTTTGGTTGAATTTAATTGATTTTTATTTGACATTCCGGTGGTTTTCTTATATGTCCTTCAAGAATACTCACTCTCCGTGTCTTGTTTTTGTCGTATTCGTTTTTTTTTTTTTTTTTTTAATTCATTTAATTGTGTTTTAAATATTTTATATATAAATTCAGCTTATTTAGAGGAGTCTTTAAGAGTCGCCTAAGACAGTAGTTCTTAAACTGAGGATAGTGCAACAGAGTAACCATTCCAAAAGAAGTGACTCTTCAAAAAACACAAATTGTGTGTTCTTCCCGAAGGTTGAGAAGAGAAAACTATGCTGGCTCTTAATTATTAATGTACTGCGGAAAATACATTATAAAAAAGAATTTACTCCATTTGGAATTCACTTCTTTTATTCATGGCGTGGTCAATGGTTCACCATCAGTATCATCATCATCATCATTAATATGTGGTTTCCGTCCATGGACTATGTTTTAAGAATAAAGTTGAATTGTATGAATTAACTGACTGTTGTTCTAGAGATAGATTACGGGCCACATAAGTTTAAGAACCGCTGGGATAACACAATGCAACACACTAACTTTCATTTCACACACATAAAAACGCAACAAAGTCGTCATCATTCATCGTCTTTCGCCCTCATGGAAAAGTTTAATGAGTAAGTGCCGCAAGTTACTTAAGTTTAACGATTCGCTCAGTTCAGTTCAACCAGTCAGTAAGTCATAACTTGCAACATGATGGCAACTGCAACTGCTACTGCTACTGCTACTCTTGGTGCTGTTGTTGTTGTTGTTGTTGCTCTTGCCACACTTTAGTTTTACTTTGCCACATTGTTTGCGTCACTTTACGACAACGACAACGAAAGCGAGCGCCATGAACTTATACACTTAACTTAACACGACAACGAGAATAAAGAAGTTATAGAGGACATAGAAGAAGGACTATAGGAGCAGGAATGAAGAAGGAGTGCTAAAGCGCACATTACAAAAAGCAAATCAGCGCAAGAATCTTATTAGAGAGACAAACATATAGACAAACAGACAGACAAATACACAGAGGAACAAATTGACAGACAGTTGGTGAATAAGATACTCATAGTTGAAAGGACGAATAAATGGAAAAGATGTTTTTCTCCCTCGCTCTCACTTACTTACAATATGAACAATAGTATATGCATTCAATTCTCTGAATGAACATGCACATATTTCCAAGGAACATAAACTTTTGGAAAATTATTCAATATAAAATTGCAATATTATTTTCTACTTGTGTGCGACTTCCGTTCTGTGTCTACTTCCTTTTCTTCTTACCATTTTCTCTACTCTCTTGTTGCCAAAGCGAATCCAGAAACACACCAATACACACCGATGTAGACAAAGCAAGAAGAATATAGAAGAAACTGTATTCATTTGTTTTTGCATTTTAGTTCTTCTTCGTGAGCTCTCATTTGGTTTTTTATGATGATTTCAGTCGAATTTGAATCTTTGTTTCCGTTTCGCTTTGCTTTGCTTTGCACTGCTTCGCTTGCTGCACTTTATCCTTCGTCTTGCACACCACACACACACAAGGCAACGTGCTTTTATATGACTCCGAATTCTTTCCAGTCTTACAATCATCGTTGCTCATTCTAGTTCTATGAAAATTCTCTTGTCTCCGTGTGGCACGAGGCATGAAATCTTCTTCATGATGAAAACAATAAACTTCTTCCACACACATACACACACACACAAACATAGATACTTGCATACCTAGTAGCATAAGGATACATTGCTTGTGTTACTGTAACCTCCTTTAGAGCTTTTTAGCTTCACTGCGCTCGTTGCCTTTCGTTTCTTCGTCCTATCCTCCAATTCACTGATTCATTCATTCATTCGTTCGTTTGTTCCTTCATAAAATTTTCATAGTAATGCTAGTCGTGAAACTAGTTTTTGTTCTTATTATAATTTTTTCCATTGCCACCGACCGACCTAACTATCATTCCCATCAGACTCCTACTAAACTAAAATATCCTTCAGCTCAATCAGTTTCATTTCGTTTGGTGGCATTCTTCGAGTTGAAGCGCAAAAAATGATGTCGTTTCTTAAATTTTAAATGAGCTTCAACGGCTGCTACAACGACGAATGAATGTGAAGCTTCTCTTGTTATACTGCTACTATATCCTGTATCCTGTAGCTACAGGATACGCAGCTGTTTGTTGTTCTTCTTCTTCCATTTGTTGCTGTTGCTGTTGCTTGCCTCTGTTCTTGTTTTGTTATTACAAATACAAAATCTTTGCTTAATCAACATTTTGCTTTGCTTGCCGCGTTTAGTATATAAAAGATACAATTCCATTCTACTGATGGACGATCGTAAAACTGAGATTTTAGAATAGAAGATGGAACAAAAAGAAATGTTGTGCGGCAGGGATTTGCTGCTGTTGTGTGCCTAAAAATAAATTTCAACATGATTTCATTTTGATTTATTTGCCACCAAAACGATGGCCAAACTGAAACTAAAAAACAAAAACAAAAGCAAGCAAAATAAAAAAAATAAAACAGAAAACAAAAAACAAAATTCATATTCGGTAGAATATCCAAGAAGGTAGGGAAGACAAGGAAGGGAAAGAGAAAATGGAGAAAAAATTAAGTATACGGCACGTTGTGCCACTTAAATATGAATTTCTTGGGACGAAAAGTGTAAGAACTTTTTACAGCGTCTATTAAAAATGCATAATTTATGAGTTAAGCTTGTGAAATGCACTTTGAAAAATGCCAAATGCAACGCAGCTGTGCGCATTTCGAAAGAAACATCGACACCGACATAGCCATCACCATCGCCATCACCATCCCCATCACCGTCACCATCCTCATGGGCAACAAACCTAGAAACCTTCTAGGATGCGGAAAGAAAATTATACTATTTAAACGAATATTGATTGTATTTGCATTGCATTGCATTACAACAAAAGGACTAATTAAAGAATATTTTTACTTAGCACAAAACATATGTGCGTGTACTCATGTGGGTGGGTGTAAGTTACACTAAGTGTTCACCCCCATTCAGTTGAAAGGTCAAAATAAATTAGAATTACATCGATATTTTTTTTATCAAATTATTTACCATTTTTCTATACTCACTCAAATTAAACAAAATATAGTATACCATTCGAAATGATTAAAAAAAATACTGAACAATTTGTAGTTTCATGAAGGATACTATTACATTTCATTACATTATATTTACCTGAAGTATTAATTTACAAAATTGCAAATAATATTTGCAACTTATGCAGTTCATTAAGCAAATTAAAGAACATAATTATTAACAATTAAACAAGCGAAAACTAAACAAAAATCAAGAAACAAGAAAAACAAAATCATGAAATAAAACCAATAAACTAGAGAAATGTGGAACAACAAACCAATAATTATAGAAAATACCAATTATAAATGACATTATGATAGCAATTATGAGCAATGAAGTTCAACATCATTTGGTGTTTGTTAGGAATAACTCAATTTACGTGATTTACCAAATTATGATTGGGGAAATATTTGCAATTAATGAATGAAAAATATCCTAGTTAACAAGAAGGCAAAGAAAGCAAGAACAAAATGTAGAAGCAAAAAGCAAAGTTGACGGATTAAAATATCAAATAACCAATGCAAAAACCAACTAAAATAAAATGAGAGTACGAGAACTTAGCTAAGATGAAGAAAGATACAAAAAGGAAAAGAAATACCAACAGAAACAGAAAAACTTACTAATTAAAGACGTGCAACAACAAATAAAATCTAATATGATGATGATGAAGATGAAGAGGCATGAAAGAAAGTAAGACATGAAGGCAAGTCAAATAGAGAAATGCACAAAGTAAGTCAAAAACAAGATTGAATCATTGCAAAAGTAATGAAAGAAACTAAGGAGTAAATAGTAATTTTCTTTGAGTATTGAAACTAAAGAAAAGTGAAAATTTTAGATTAAATATCTGAAGCACTATTTTTTTATTATATGTTCGAACATGATTGCACTGCAATTGATCCAATAGAGATCAAATGTCCTTGGTTCTAATAAATTGAAGAACTCAAGTTAAGTTAATTGTTCCATGTCATAGAAGGAGTCATATTTTTAAACTAAACACTCCAAGAGTTTGTTTATAGATATTTTAAAATTTAGTTAGCTGAATCTCCAAATTCTCAGTATCCAATAGACCAATTTTCTTGCAAAATAAGGCATCCATTTAGGATTCGCAGATTATTCTTATCTAAATTTTTATTTTGTTTCAATTCAAACATTTGTATGATTATCATGGAATATTTACATGAGCTGAGGATTTAGGTTGTATCGGCACATTTGAATGCCATGTCGCTAAATTGGAGCCACCATTTGTTCGTAGTGAGTGATAGCTTACTACCCGCACGGAAAAGTCAGTCCAGTTTCCTCAACTTCTGAGAGCAGCTTGCAGTGATACCCTTCACAAGGACAAGCCAGATTATGCGCTTATGTCTTGGTTCGGAAATTGCTTTAACTAGGAAATGATTCTAGGCTCACACAATAGAATTGTACAAGTAACGTGGCTCAATTTGGATAAAGATAGATAGACAGTCTCCAAAAGATTCACTCTCTGGGTTTAGAACATTTTACTCTCATTTATTCTAATAGTTTACAAATTGATTGTTCTCCAAATTCTATTAGTTCACTCAAAAGGGCTCAATTATGGAAAAACAATTTATCACTTTCTCAAAATCAAACTCATATTTGATTTAATCACATAATCTTAATAAACTGGTCACTGTGCAACAGAACACCATCATCAGCAGGGTTTAGTTTCAAACTATGAAGCTGACATTGTTACCACCATCATTCTGCTTAGTGATGTGGGGATGTCGATGACATCTTCGTCCAGTTGTCTTTACAATCGTCAGACAGACAAGCAGGCAGGCAGGCAGGCAGACCATCATTATCAGTTTTATTCAGGGATAATGGGAAAAGTTTGAAAACGCGCGCAAGTAAAGCTTCGCTTTTTCTTTACACAAGTTCCATCTACTATGTGAGGCATGTCTATGATGGTTGAAGTTGAAGTTGAAGACTAGTTGCCTCAGCCACAGCCATACTTATAACGTCGCCATGTGTGTGAAGCAGAGAAGGGGAGTGAAGGCATTGATGATGGGCACAGATGAAGTCTTTTTGGTTGCTATGTGAGTTCACAATTTTAGCTTTTGCTTTGGCTTTGGCTAAAGTGCAATTAGCAGTTTTTGATGACAAAACGCGCATTTATTTTCTTTTAATTGAGAAAAAGAAGACACGATGACGATGACGATGACGACGACGACAAAGTAACAAAAAACATAAAGAGGAAATTGAGTGAAGTGAGTAAAGAAGAATAGAAAAGTGGAGAACAAGAAAATGGCAACTCTTTTCAAAGTGCCAAAAAGTTGGTAAAACTTAAAGACAACTAAGTAGACCAAAAAGCAATAGCAAAAGCAACAAGGAAGGATTCAACAAGATATTCCACTAGTTTATACTCGGTGACAGTAGTGAAAATGCCATATAAAGAACATTCACTTTACTCAGTCACTCACTCATTGGAGTTAAATAAAGAGCAAAACGAGGGAAGAAAGATACTTGCAACTGGCAACTTGGAACTCGAAACTTTTGTATTGACTTTTCTTATTTTAAATAATGCATTTTTCTTTTTAATTTTTACGCTTTTTATACTAAGTACTACAACAACTTGACTGACTTTCTATCTTTCTTTTTGCTTATTCTATTTACAGATCGAGGACGCCATGTTGATGTTTGACAAGCAGACCAATAGACATCGAGGTAAGTTGAGCACAATGAAAACAGTGAAAGAAAAATGGAGAAGGAAACTAGGCTCCTTTTTACGAAGATAATAAACTTTAATTTTATTGCTTATGCGAATCCCAACTTAATCTGCCAACGTACGTACTTACTAACTAACTAACCAATGCCGAGGAAGGCAGCGTGTCTCGTGTTCGCTTTTTTTTTATTGTTGTTATTTTGTTATGTTTTCCACTTGCTTTGTTTCATGAATAATTTTGAACAATTGCGCAATTATTTTAAATTGTATTTGACACACACACACACACACACGTACAAACACATGGCGACCTACTTAAAAAGAACAAGCACGAGATATGCCGCCGCTTGGAACAGGACAGGATATCCGTGTGATACTCATGCACCTTTAAACCCTTTTTTATCACAATTTCAACTGCTGCCGCTCATAATTTTTAATGGAATTTCATTTTTATTATTTTTTACTCTTTATTTTTCCATTTATTTTTCTTATGTACTTTTTTTTTTTTTGTGTGTCATTTAATAACAAACAAAATAAACGATGACTATGGAACACATGCAGTTGGACATAAATATGTTCTCTAGCGTCCAATTAAGTGAAATGTTTTGGCTGCGGGGGCTTCAGGTTACACCGTCGGTCGGTCGGTTGGTTGGTCTCTGATGTTATTCATTCCTTTTGCAATACTATCGCACTCCGCGCTTCAAAGTATGCAATATTTTTTCATACATTTTATGGCTGCTGAGCGCGGATGCCAAAAATCATGTTCACATTTACCTACATACTAACAACATAGGTGATGTACGTGGCTCTGAGTCGATGTCCATGTCCATGTCAATGTATTCGAGCAGCATATTCCTGTGTGTGTAATTTTTACAACAATAACAAGGAGAATGACATTTTTCGCGCGTTAAATTTTATTTTTATCTTAACTCTGGATATTGGTGATGGGCATTCGTGATGGCAATGGGCTTGCTGAAGTTATTTGCGCCTACAACAAGCATGAAATTTCTCTCTACCTTCCTGGTATAGTCTATTCTCTTTCCCCTCTCTCTCTCTCTCTCTCATTCGGTTGACATTGTTCTGTAAATGTATCTTTTTCGTAAATGTACGAATACGTTGTTGCCTGCTACCTGCTCCTGCTGCATGCCTAATTACTTTTGACACATTGTCACGGTGCAGCTCAGCGCTTAACATCATTTTCATGTTGTCCTTGCTGGTGCTGTCAAATATATTCCACACACACACAAACACACATACCATATATAGACATTTATACGCAACACATCGATCTTATTGGCATCCATTTACTTGGCTTCTTGCTTACTACTCTGGTACCTTTGAATTGGTTCCTTGGTATTCGTAGTCATAGCCATTGTCATTGTCGTTGTCGTTGTCGTTCTCGGACTGCTCAGGTGCTGCTGACTTCAATTGGCATGACATGTCAATTCAACTGACAGCAACGTAATGTAGAATGAGCACAACCAAAGCACCGAACAAGGAATGAGCTTCAGACCTTCAAGCAGCGCCTGGCATTGGCATTTAAAACTTTAATAAGGTAATGTTCCACTCTACTCTTCTCATCTCATCACATTGTCACTGCCTGAATGAACGAACAACCGAGGGAACAATTTGAATTGGGCATAGTGTTCTCGCACCCTGGGGACATTCAAAATGCATGCATATGTATGCTTAATGTTAATACAAATTCATTCGAATGAATTTGAACAAAAAATAAATACAAAATATAACGAATTTCAAGCACAACTTCCGGTTGCAATGCATTCATTCATTCATTCATTCATTTATTCTTTCATTCAGACATCATCAGAGAGAAAAATGTAGCACAAGAGATTGTAAAGAGTTTATCATTTTGACCTTTTTTTAAGCTCCAGCAAAGCTAAAGCGAACAGCATTAAAACTGTATTAGCCTTTTATATCTGAAAAATACACAAAAAACCGAACGAGCGAGCGAGCGCTACGCATATTTCCGGTCACGTATATCGTTACAAACCGGAAGTGCCTTTCTTCGACAAGCTACAACAGCAAAGAATATATTTATGTGGACCTTATGCTGGTTCTCTCTTAAATTCGATGAACAACATTTTCGTGGTACTTGCATGTCCTGCATGCCAGGACGAATACAAAAAACAAAACAACATTACAAGTTTGAAAGGTTATAAACTTTTGATGGAAGATTGCTTCCATTTTTTTCCTCTCCCCCGCCGCCCCTTACTTTTCTTTAGTTTTTACACTTTTCTTAGCTCTGCTTGACCTCCCGTTTCCGGCATTTGACAACATGCCAGTGCATAAAACTGGGCGTGCACGTAGAAAAAGAATGAAAATGGAATGGCACAGCAAAGGCAAAAGGAAAGGGAAAGGGTAAGCAAGGTGCATGTCATAAATTGACAATAAAATGCGAAAATAACACTGTCCAAGGCATATTAGATACTACAAGACGCACAGAAGAGCTCAGAAAACATACACACAGAGAAAGAGAGGTAGAGTCTCAGCTACAAAGCGAGCAAAATAGCAGAAATATACGACAAAAATGAATAGCATGCGGGCAACCAGGACAACGCAGTACAAGTTGAGCTGTGACACATGCCAGGACACGTAGGTACATTTGTGTGTGTGTACGTTGTATGTACATTAAAGACTGAGAGACTGGCGCTGGAACTTTACTGTAAAAAGTGCAATGGATAAGTTAAATGAGGATGGAACAGAAATTCGACTGCACTTACTTTTGGCTCGCCCGCAACTAAGCAACGTCAGAATTGGAATAGAACAGAACAGAAGTAAGTGAGGCAACCATATAAAGTAAGTCTAGCCACATCGACACCAAAAACACCGTATCGTAAACATTTTACGGCGCCAGCGAAGGAAGGACCACCTAACAACTAAGCAACCAAGCAACGAAACAACGAACGTAGGAACTAAGCAAGAAAAAAGAAATGCATTGAAAACAACATCCTTTTTTTTTCTCTCTTATTAATAGTCACATAGAAACAGTGTTGCAAGAGGGGAAAGAGGGTAGTAGTGAGGGCGGGCAGGACACAGCAGGAACAACAATTGGTAGAGCAAAAACATTGTTTACCAATAAACTAACAAAGCTTGCAAGTTTTCTACTTGGTTTTCTTTTACATTACTTACGAATACCAGGAGAGAGAGGATCCAAAGGATACTTGCTGTAGCGGCATGTGATAGGAGACGACTGTCTGGTTGCTGTTACTATTTTGTTTTCTTCCCTCCTTCCTTCCTGCCGTCCATACTTCCTTCTTCGGCATGCCTGGTGACAAAATACATGCTGGGTATGTGTATGTTTCTGATCGAAGTGATACACGGAAGGGCAAAGAGAAATCGACAGGATCTAAGTGGCGCGGAGCAGCGTAACAAATGTTTTTGTTTTGAATGGTCGAGGACAATGCTGTGCTACAACTTGGATTCCAAATATCGTCAGTCAGTCAGTCAGTCAGCTCGACCACATGTTACTTTAGTTCACTTTTCTTAAGTTTACGGCAAATGCGTCTCTCTAATACTAACTCACAACTTCCTCCTTCCTTTCTTCATTTTATATACCTCGTGTTGGATGTGAAACTGTTTACTATGGAAAAGACCATTTTGTTGCTGAATTACATTTTCATGCGTTTGCAAATATATACTATTTTGAATCATTTAAAGTTAAAAACCAGGAAAGCAAAACCATAATCCTTGCAAAAGCGTTCTGGTGTCCTTTCAAATAAAAAAAAAAAAAAAACGAAGAAGAAAGAAATATTAACAAATAATAAAGCAACATAAAAGATAAATAAAAAAAAAGAAACACAGAAGGATAAAAAGGACAATAACAATAACAACAAAATAACAATGTAAGGCAATGCCTTGCAGCAGTGATTTTCTGCATAAGCAAGTAAGGAAAAAAAAACAGTCGGACGGTCGAAGATGATGATGGAGTGCCAAGAGAAGTAGGAATGAAGGGAGGTAAAGAATATGCAATCGTAAACTGTAAACATCGATAAAATAGCCATTTTCACTCCATAATTTATAACGACAAATACAAAAAAAAAAAGGACACGCCAAGCGAACGAACACAATGAATGAATCGAAGCCAAACTATGGTCAGGACAACAAAACGCGGAATGGCAATGAGGAATAGCAATGAGCGTTAAAGCGCCAACGCTAGAGGCAAGGACTCTTCTGAAAAAGAGGAGCGCATATGAGTAGGTGCAGTCCAATGGCTGACTGGCTTTTGTAGGTGTCTCTATCCTCTTCTATCAGTGTGATTGTATGCATGTGTATTTGTGAAATGCTTCCAGCACTCAAAATACAATTTACGCTGAACTCAATGGGAAAATACTATTATATGATGGCAACAAGGAGAGCTCAAGCAAACTAGTGAATACAGAAGCGAGAGAGAGAGAGGGTGATATTGAGTATGGAGCGAGCATGATAAACGATAGTACAGAGTTACAATAAGAACAGTAATAACGGAAAAAATCAAATAAATTGCCTCGTAGAACGCGCAACATAAAATGAAAACAAAAAATAACAAAATAAGAAGAAAAAAATTTCAGAAATGGGAAGATCTCCCTGTCATATGAACAAAATCAGAATGTGGCTAGTGATGGGGATTGAGCTAGGAGGCGGGATAATGGTGTCCATGTGGATTGTCCTGTCCGAATGCAGCATCAACCGTAACAGACAAAAGCAAAGTAAAAGATATTTTGACAAATTGAATGAAGTTGCCATAAACGGCTTTTGTCATTAGTCTTTGTTGTTGTTGTTGTTGTTATTGTATTGTATTTTTTGTTTTTGTGCAAAGGACATTATCAACACCATCATCGTCATCATCATCATCACAATGAGGACTCAAATAGTACAATCGACATACATATAAAGTTAGAGAGGAGTAGGACAGTACATGGCTTAGTTCGATATTACGTTTCACATTTCGTTTGAGTTCAATGGAAAGACTAAACAAATGAAATGAAACGTTAATATCCTGTTTAGCCTTGAAGTCGACAATAGTAGAAATTGACAAAGGGAATGAGTGAAAGTGCGCTTTAGTGAAATGAACGGACATGGAGAGACATGTGAAATTCTGTCGATAAATCAAGCCGGAAGCAGGATAAAAACAAAAATACAGAAGGAGAAAACCGAACAGAACAGAACAAAACAAAAAATGAAATTACAACCAATCGAAAGCAGAGAAGAGAAGAGCAGGGAAAAAACAAAGAATGAAATCAAAAATGCGCAAGTTGAATTGTTGGCAATTGCGGTAATTGTTGCAACAACGCACTGCCTGGGGGCATATCCAATGATCACATCAAGTTATGAAGAGTGGGTGCATAGTTCAATGGGTGGATGGATGGCCCATTGTAATGGTCAGTCATATAAGAGTTGCTTATGCATGAATTATCCAATTCGTTATGCATGAGACGTCAATCAAATTGATTTGAAATGTAGTCAAATTAACTAAAAGTAGTCAACGGCGATGGTTATGAGCCATTACATATTGGCAGAGCAATCAAAATCGTAATTATCATCATCATCACCATCATCACCATGATCGTCTTTAGCATGGTCAAACAAAGTAGTCATAATCATCATTATTATAATCATCGTCATTCTCATCAAAGTCATTTTGCAATTATTGAATTGATTACTCTACAAAGCAATAATCTACTTAGTACTCGTACTTTCAGTACCTTCACCTCCTTCGGACTTTGTCCTTGTCATGCCACAAATGAGGCAGCACGAGTATGTCCTTAGGAAAAAGAGTAAATGGAAAAAACACAATAAAATAAAGCAAATGAATAAGAAAGAAGAAACCCATTTTAAGCATTAAAGAAGCAAATATTGGACACGCGCTGCTGCTTATGTCCACCTGCGGTACTCACCAGGTCAACTTAATTTCTTCTCCTTCCTGTCCCTGATTCTAGTGTCAATCAGACACACACATACACACACAAACTCACGCACTGTGGCTGACTTCCACTCTGCTCTGCTCTGCTCTACTATGCTCTTCCTAGCTCCTCAGTCTTTGCTCTTTCGTTTTTAGTCAATACGAAATGAATGTCGTTAATCAAAGGGTATTAGTTAGCCACTGCCTCACACTCGAATTCTGACTCGGCTACAATTCTATGCCCACTGACCAAAGCATGCGCTCCTTGCTTGCTGCTTGCCTGTGTCTGCCTATTTGGCACATTCCTGTAATTGCATTCTATCGATCCATTTGGCCACCGACAACGACGCCTTCACCATCGCTTTCTTAGTATATTAGTTACCATCATTTTTTCCTCTGTTGCTGTTGTTGGTGTTGTTGTTACCTCTGTGTTGGGTTTTATAAGTGGCAAGTAGCCGAGATACAAGAAATATAGAATAAGAAGAAAAAGAAAGAAGAAATCATCTACGTCATTTATCACAAAAAAAAAAAAATAAAATAAAAATAGAAACAGAACAAAATGCAATGGAAGAAGACATGAACACGATTCTAACTTTGTTACTCATTCATAAATCATGTATACGCCATATATGACCGAGAGACCAAGCCAACTACGAAATTGCAACGCTGTATATCGAGTACAGTGGAATGAATACGTAAAGCCTAAAAAGTGTTTTTCTAACCTTAAGTTCTCATATTTCTTTATAGTCTACGCTAACCTCATTCAAGGCACTTCCATGCAATACGAGTACCATAAATGATATTATACCCACTTTCGCAATGTTAAGCGGGATATATTTTTAAACATATTCAATTACAATATACAATTTCAATTGTATTATATTGCCAATGCAGTCAGTTCAGTCCCACTGTACTTCATTGTTGAACAATAACAATTTGGTTTAAACATTTGTCGGAAGACACGCGCATTTTCACTTTGCTGCCTAATACTCCCAAACACTGGCAGACAGACAGACAGACAGACAAAGTATTGTAAGTAGAATAGAGAGTGGTGGAAATGGTTTGGTAGCAAGAGAAAAAGGAAAAGGTTAGAAAAATGCCACAAAAGTCCACTAACAATAACAAAAATAGTAGTAAGAATAGCAATGTGTGCCTATGTTACATTGTATATAACCCAAGGACAAGTGCACATAACCAACGAAGCCAACTCTTCAACTCTACCTCCCAGACCAATGCCTAGACCTTAGAATATTGCTTAGGCTATTACTATGATGAAGTCGACAACGTCGTCCTTGTTGTCTACTAATATTAAAATTGAAAATTCACCTCCATCTTCTCCAACTTCTGTGTCTTGAATCGACAGAGTATTTGGCAGTCATGAGCCAGTGCCAGCCGTTGTCATAACAACGCCGCATGCCAAACGCCATACACCATACGCCTCCTATTGCCTAAACCCATTTAACTAACCAACCAACCAAGCAACTAACCAGTTTAGTTTTGCTTCATTTTGCAGGATCCTCTTCATTCTCTCCTAGCGGGGAATCTCTTGAGTTGCAATAACATGCATGAACGTGCAATATTTTTTCATATATACATTTTTTTTGTTTGTTCTTTCATTTTTTATTTTCATTCACTCAGCCATCGTTGTCCTGCGGGAAATTTTCGACAGGTAAAAAATTGTGCTTGCTGTGGCATGGCTGCAGTGCAATGAATGGACGGCCAAATATATGGATGGCATAGAGCTCCTCTCGTACCTAGTATCTGTTATACTTACTTCTTTATCATCATATTCAGTCGTCCGCTTTGTGCTTATCTGCTTGAAATTAGATTTTTTTTTTTTCCATCATTCTTCTTAGAATTTCTTTCGCCACATTGCGCCTTTGGGCTGTTGGTTCCGGTGTGTTTGGTTGGTCTCCTGTTGCGAAAGATATTTTAGTGCAAATTGAGTACAGGAAGTGTCTATATGAAGGGCGAATGCGAAAACATTAAATGTATGTAAAGATGAGGACCATGTGGCACATTGATCGCTTTTGCCGCAAACCTTATTTTTACTGCATTTATATGAAGTTTTCAATCTTTAATCGGAAACTTAAACTTTTCATCTTTTGCTTTCTTTTCTCCTCCCCTGTTCTATTCTCTAGTCCTGTGCTATGTTTGCAACAACTGCTGCTGCTGTAATTAAATCAAATACAAATATTCACAATAAGAGACAAGTGCAAAGTGTACAATTATATTATTATTATAATAAGAACAACTACAAGACGAAGAGCGAGGACTCAGCAAAGCGACACAAGTGCAAATATTAAAATCGCTTCGAATAACAGACTTTTCTAGACCTTCCTTCTTCATACCTTCTTGTATGAGTCTATAGCATCATTATCTTCTTGCGCAACTTTCATTTCTTTCACTTCCTTTTTCTTACTCTTGTTCTCTTCTTCCTACACAATTAATAAGCAGTCAGTAGTCACATTCCCTGTTCTGCTCGTCTCCATCGCTCACTTACCCATTAAGTCCTCATTACTTGCTCTTCCTACTCCATCAAACTCTCTCTCTCTCTCTATCTCTCTCTCCCTGACTAACTCACTCCTCGCTGAGTCGCTTGTATTGTCTCTCGTTTGTTGTTACAACTAATTTGCTGTTTCCGCTTTTTGTGCCATTCTACTTTTTCTTTACTTTATTTTATTTTACTTTACATTTCTCTACTCCTCTACTTTGATCACGCAAACAAAAGGCGGCCCGCATAGTTGCTTAACAGCTGCTCAAAAGTGTCGTCTCCTGCATCTCTGTCCGCTCTCTTCACACTTGCATCATTTAACTATAACAGCAACGGAAATGAAATAAGCGTACAAAAAGAAAGCAACAATAAAAGAAATGGGAAGGAAAAAAAATGAAAGGAAGGCATAATAATTGTAACAAAAGTGTTGAATGTTGGCCTTATTCACACTAGCCCCAGTCTGCCCTTCCAACAAATCAACTATTTTATAGCTTTACAAACACGTTCATCCTAAAGCTTGTAAGCTCACCCATTGGGACTCTCTACGCGCCACTTGAGTTATCTCATTCCATATCTTTTTTTTTTTATAAGAAGGAGACCTTATTCTTATTCTTCTATGTTTATCCGCTTATTTGGTGCTTCAGTTGAGTTGAGTTTTACTTTATCATCAGCTCATTCCCTTTGACTCGACTCCTAGGGTTTGGGTTTGGACTAGAACCAACAGAACATGTTGGTTAGCAGGTGTCTCAAGCTTCTTGGCATATTTACCAAATAGTTATGCCCAAGTCACTGAAATTAAATCTAAGCATCAGTGTCGGACCCAAAGGTGTTGTGCAATTAAATTTTGCCCAAGCACAGTACATGGATAGAGGATGAAGCAGTCATAGGCAGTCATCATCTTTGCTGATGTTGTTGTTGATGTTCTAATCAAGCGCTCACCTGGCGCTCATGTTTAATAATTAAAAGGCTACATTCCGACATTGCTGCAATTGTGATGTGAAGGAGGACGAAGGCGAACGAATAGCATGCAATTTGATTACATTTTGATTACATAGTCAAGTGATGGAGAGGAGAGGAAAGATTGAACCACACATTCAGCAAGACATCACAAGTTACCTTTCCTCTTCGTTTTCCTCTGTTTCCTTTATTTCCTTTTGCATATACATTTTCCGTTTTTGACTTCCGATGGCGGCAACATTGAAATCATCATTATCATCTTTCCTATAGTCATCGTTACTTATAGTTACTTTATAACATAACAGTCAGGAGGAACAGAAGAGAGAAGCTTGTTCAGTGCTTGTATTTGTGGTTGATGTTGCAACTTCTGTGGCTGCAGTGCCGCCGAAGTACTCACAAATCATACAAGTTTATTTGGTTGGCATACACTCGGTTATGATGAATTCATATTGCGGTCAAATAGCGAAGCGCGAAAAAGCAAGAGCTTTACATTCCAGGCACAATACTTTGGACCACCAAGTCGAGGTCGGCAAGCACCACTTCACCCCACCCTACCACGAGGATTGAGGTCAGCTTGGCATGTAACTCAACTCAATTCCCGAAACCCGACAGCTGCATCTCAAATGGCAAAGAGTACTGAAGGAGACTGACTGACAATCTAACAAACAAACATCCAACAAAGACTGTCTATAAGCCAGTGACAGACCCACAAATAGGTCGAGGACAAGTAGTAAGAGGATACTACTGATGACGCTACTGCTGATGATGACGATGATGATGACTGTTGTGTAGGCACGCGAGGGACTGTGAAGTGGTTCACTCTTCAGAATTTAATTTATTAATTTGTGCATTTTCTTCTTGTGCAGGACTTTTGGCTCGTGTTCGTTTGCCTTTTCCAAAAAACGATGAAAGAAACTTTCTAGAAACTGAAAAGTGAAAAACATAAAAAATTTAGTTGCAACTTCTTCTTTATCTTCTTCTGCATCCCTATCTCGATGCAACTTTTGACTTATGTCTAATTTTTGTTATTGCTGTTATTCCTGTTGTTGTCACTCACTCACTCACTCCCACTATACCATTCCTTACCATACTATACCATCTATATCTATATCTTTATTTCATTCTTGTCGTTACAGGTTTTGGCTTCGTTACATTTCAAAGCGAGGATGTGGTAGACAAAGTTTGCGAAATTCATTTCCATGAAATAAACAACAAAATGGTAAGCGAGAACATCTTTCCGCCCATCCGTCCGTTCATCTGTCTGTCGTTCAGTTCCAAGAATTGAAAAACTTTACCGAATGTAACTTACAAAAGTTCTAACTTTCTCCTCCTTCTTTCACTTTCTTCCTCTCTCTTTCTATTACAGGTCGAATGCAAGAAGGCACAACCGAAGGAGGTCATGCTGCCGGCAAATCTGGCTAAGACTCGCGCCGCTGGTCGTTCTGCTTACGGTGAGTTGGTAGTTTGGGGCAGTAATGCAAACGCTGCAAATGTCGCTGCTGCTGCCACCGCTGTCTCCGTTACAAACGGCGCCGGCGGAGGTGGCGGCGGTAGTGTTGGCGGCCGTGGTGGCGTCACTGCCGCCGGCAGTCTGCTTGGCAATAATTTCAGTGGTGGGGCCCACACGGCTGCCGCTAATTTACATGCCGCTGCCGCCGCCGCCGCTTATGCGCAACATCATCACCATCATCATCATGGCACAAGCGCGGGCTTGTTAAATGCGGCTGCCGTAGCACAACAACAACTTGGCAACTCGGTGGCAAGTGCTGCTTCCTTACGGTATACACCGTATCCCTTACCCACACATATTTCAGCAGCTGCCATAGCTGCCGCAGCAGCGGCAAATCAACACCAGCAACAGCAAGTGCAAGCCCAACAAGCTGTGCAACAACAACAGCAGCAGCAACAGAATTTGCTAGCTGCCGCTGCAGCGGCAAGTGCCACTTCTGCACACCATCATCATCATACGTTGATACCATCCTTTGCAGCAACTCATAATGCCGCTGTTACTGCTGCTGCCACTGCTGCTAGCCCTTCGCTGTTGCATTATGCCGCAGCCGCAGCTAATCCTCAAGCTGCTGCGTCCCTCTATGACGCCGCTGCAGTTGTCGGCTATAAGCGTCTTTTGGCAGCGGCGGCTGCTACACAATTGCGGCAGCCGCCGAATGCTATTGGCACTCTGACCGCTGCTGCAGCTCACAATGCCGCTGGCTCTGCCACAATCCGCCACAATGCTGCAACTACATTTTCTTATCCTTTGAGTGAATTACTCTCTGTGCCAAGTCTCGAGTTACCTGCTACCGCAGCGGCACTCTATCAGCTTCCTGGCACTAATACGCTTGGAATCTGACCACCAACGGCAACCGTTTTTGCGCATTTGCCGCATCCACAGCAGCCACCGACACGCCACCCACACTAAACACTAAATGTGTGTTGTGCCGGCATCCACAAGTCCGTCTCTCTATGCCCAAAGAAAAGAATATATAAAATATATCGTAAAAGAAAAAAAAAAATACTCATTTACGCCTAGTTGAACATTACTTACAACTTATTATTATTATTATCTAATCTAACAAATTCAAAACAAAAACAAGAAACATTTAACCATAGTCCATAAGTCCAACAACAAAAAAAAAAAAAAAAAAAAAATTAAAACGTCTTACGTCTTAGTTTAATACTTTAATATCTCTATAAATATACATATATACAATATTTACCAAATGACTGTATTAACTTACTTAATTCATTCTACTATCAAAAGAATTGTTAAGGTTTAATGAAATAAGCGAAATAGCGTTTGTAGCTAATCTAAAATCCTAGACCTAAGTATAAAATATACAACATACTACTTACTATTGCATACTTTCTTGCGTACGATTAAACAAGCAGATGATGGGACCTAGGCCTAGACCCGTCTAGTTTAATGATTATCCATACGAGTAACTAATTTAGCAATAAAGAGTTTTTCTTTATGTGTTCAATTTTTTTTTTTTTTTTTTTTTTTTGTAACTCCGAATTGGTACAAATAATTAACTTCGTTGTCGTCGTCGTCTTAGGTGCCTTTAGAGGCTTCCATTATTGAAAAGTATAAATAAAAACTATACTTATTTTAAATCGAATAAATCCAATCGATGTTACACATCGATCGATTTTGTAGCTTATTCTTATTTATTATAATTTAGCTAAATTAGCTTAATTAACTTACAATACAATACAAAAGAATCAGAAAAGTGTCTTCTTACAAGACACTTGTCTATGTATTTAATAAATTTAGTTTTTAAGCTCGGGATTATACTTATTATACTTTAATTCCCGAACAACTTAGTGCTGCTCCATTATGAGCAATAAATGCATTGTTGTATGTACCATAAATCCAAAAAAAAAAAAGAACATGATGAATTCAAAGAAATTGTAATAATATTCAGATGTATGAGTATGTTAAAAGTAACAGAAACTAATCAACATTTGTGTATATTTACAAAAACGAAAATACGATTACATTATACTTAGAAGGTTTAAATTTAGTTAAAGGTTGTTTTAGAACTGAGGTCAATTGGTTGGATAAATTGGTGGCCACTAACAGCAAAAAAAGTCACATTATAAACTTATAAATACATGATTGATTATCTATATAAAAAACAAATGTATTCCATATAGCTTCAGCCTTTCAAGTTTCAAGGATTCTTTAAGTTATACAGAAATCAATTTGGTAATCAAATCAAAAATTGAGTCCAAAATTAAAATCTTCTTTCCATTGCCTTTCTCTCTAAATGTCAAATTTAATGATTTCTGTTATTGTATATTGACAATATTTATTTGCTAAAGATAACTTCAGCAGACTATCAGCAGTATTAAAAGATAATCCACAGAAGTCTCAACTATTTAGTAATAATAAATCCTTAAAATCATAAAAATTACCATGTATTTTTTTTTTTCTTTTTTTTTTAATATTGAAAATATTGTAAATTTTTCACTTTCTTTCTTTATTTAATACAACGAAAACAAAATTTATTCAAAATATTGGGTGTATGCATATGATTCCGCCCTTTCCGATAGTTTCGCTAGTATCGCCGCTTACACTTGCACACTAAAATACTAATACTTGCATTCGACAGTGCCTTCTATCAGCTGTTAAACACAGTGTATAACAGCTGATAGAAGCATAAACAACAAATATTTCTAATTCATTGAAAATGTCGAGTTTTATCCCAAGTAAACATCATTTGCGGGAGGTTTTATTGCACTATTTTGTTGCAAAGAAAAGTGCAGCGGAAACTTATCGTTTGCTTGCTGATGTTTACGGTGAGCATGCTCCATCGAATACAACTTGCAAAGAATGGTTTCGACGATTTAAAAATGATGATTTTGACATTGAGGACAGAGAACATGGAAAACCACCCAAAAAATTTGAAGATGCTGAATTGGAAGATTTATTGACCGAAGATTGTTGTCAAACACAATCAGAATTGGCAACAACATTAAATGTTGATCAATCAACTATTTCAAGACGTTTGCAAGCAATGGGAATGGTTGGAAAAAGTCAATAACTGGGTGCCACATGAATTGAAAGACCGAGACATCGAACGTCGCAAAACCATTTGTGAAATGCTGCTTCAAAGACAAAAAAGAAAAGGTTTTTTGCATCGGATAATCACGGGAGATGAAAAATGGATATATTACGAGAATCCTAAACGCAAAAAATCTTGGCTGAAGCCAGGTGAGGCCGGCCCATCACAGCCAAAGAAAAATATTCATTGTACCAAGGTTATGCTCTGTATTTGGTGGGATCAGAAAGGTGTTGTGCACTATGAGTTGCTGAAACCGTCTGATACTATCACTGGCGATGTTTACAGACGACAACTAATGCGGTTGAAGGTAGCTATAGAAGAAAAACGACCGGAATGGGTGAATAGGCATGACAAATTAATTCTTCAACATGACAACGCCAGACCGCATACGGCAAATGTTGTGAAAACATATTTAAATGGACAAGACTGGGAAGTGCTACCCCACCCGCCATATTCACCAGATATAGCCCCTTCAGATTTTCATTTATTTCGAAGGATGCAGTCTGATCTTACGGGAGAGCGATTCACTTCTTATGAAGATATCAAAATTTGGCTTCATAATTGGATTGTCTCAAAAGACCAGGACTTCTTTATGCAAGGAATCCGTAAATTGCCTGAAAGATGGGCAAAGGTTGTAGCTGCAGATGGGGCATACTTTGAATAAATAAATTTTCCTTTTTCTAAACAAGCAAATTTGTTTTGTTTTCACAAAAAAGGGCGGAATCATATGCATACACCCAATAATTGGTTAAATCAATATTTATTGATATTTTATATTTCTTTTAGGTATTGTACTTACTCTCCCTCTCCCTCTTTATCTGACCATCCAATTACCAACCAATGTGACTCGTTGTAAATTCAGCCCATTTAATTTGTATATTTTTTTAACATTTACCATTAGCTAAATGCATATTACATAACTTTAGGTGCATAATCAAACAAAATGCTTGGTTTTTTCCATAAAAAAAGTTGATGAAAAAGAAACATGAAAATGTGAAATGAAAAAGCCAAACAGAGCATAAAAAAAAGATAGGAAAGAATAATTTAATTCCGCATAAAAATGTTGTTTATGTAATTTTTTTGCATATTTTTTTTTTATCTTTTTTTAAAATCTCCAATTTTAGTTGAATATTGAAAATTACAAACACAAAAAAAGAACAAAAAAAAAAAAAAAAAGAAAAACTAAGATAAAATGAACATGAACCAATTCAAGTGATCATATAACGAAATACTTACATATATTTAACATTTATTAGTAGTTTAAAGCGTTAAAAATATTTGTCAAATTGACAAAAAATAAAAAAAATAAAAAATTTACAATATTAAACAATTTGTTGTGTGACGATGCAAAAATAATACAATTTTCTACTTTGTTGTGTATTTCTTATATTTAAAAACAAAAAAAAAAATCAAAAAAAATACATAAAATATAAAATTAAATTTAATTAAAATACTAATTTAAATGCAAATCATTTGAAGTGAAGCCAACAAGAGAGAAATCAAATCAAGGATATTACTCACATTCAAATCAAAGAAACAGTACAGAACAGAACAGATGATAAAATGATGAGAGAAAGGACTACAAAAGGAGCAACCAACAACCAACGTCCATAGGAACGACCAAAGAATAAACGCCAAATTATTTTATTTAAATCTTTTAACTTTAGCAAAAATTACAATAATTTTTATTTTTTCTATATTTAATTTATTATTAATATTGTTTGTAGTGAATTTTACTTAGTTTTTCATTGATTTATGTTTTATATTTATATTTTCTTAAATCAATGTGCGTGTTCTTATTTATTTGTCATAAAATGAAAAACTTACATCGAAACTTAGATTATTTAATGGAAATACAATAAATACAATACTAAACTAGTTTAGCTAAATGTGAGTTTGCTTAGGTCATCATGATGCAAATGTACACAGCCTGCGAAAGCAATGGCCAAGTCCAAGGACTTACTAGAAGTCCTTTTGTGACCTGGTGCAGCTTAACTGATAGCGCTGAGTGTCAATCACTTGATGGCAACAAACTCACATAGATTATATTGTCATATATATACAATAATTTATTTATTTATTTATTTAAATTTAAACCAATTCTATGTTCTTCTTAGTTCAATATAAATTTACATATTTACTATATGTCTAAGTGTTTAGACTAGTTCAACTAGATCAAATCATAATCAACATTTATAGATTATAAACGTGAAAATGTAACGCAGAAACTGAAATATTTTAAATTAATTAGAGCTGCAACTCTAATCTATAATGATGGGTTCAGCTAAAAGAGAAACTCTAGAAAACAGAAAACAGAAACCTTCGTAAAAACATAAAAATATGTTTAGAATTTAATTAATTAATAATTAAACAATTATATCATGTAGTCAACTAATATCTACTTAGGAGTAATATTTATATATTAACAATCGATCAAAGAAAAAACTCTAATCTAATCTCTAGAAATTCTCTAGTTTATTAAACAAAATCCATACATACACACACACACACACAACATAGATGATACACATACAGATACCACTTACAAATACAAATACAAACATATATATATATAGTTCTAAGTACACAAAAATATATCAAAATTTTCTTACTAAATTATAATTAATCATTAGCAAAATATTTGTTTATTAACATTTTACTATTTCAACTAGTCGAAATCATAAATTTTAGTAACAACAATACAATAATTTTTTTTTTTTTTATTCAAATTTTATAATAATAAAATAAACTTTTTTGAACACATTTTAATATATTCTATATCTCTTTTTCTCTTTCTTTCCTTCTCTCTGCCTCTCTCTTTCTCTCTCTGATTATTTATTTCATATTTCATCATGTCAATGTCCCATAGATAACATCATGTGGGGTCTGGGGACACTACCGAAGGTAAGTTAAAAATGTACTTACTTTTAATTCCAATTCATTTGAAACTTATACTATTTTTATAGGATTTCCTGCTGCCGCTTATGCTGCTTATGCAGCTGGTCGCGGTTATTCGGGCTATCCTAGTTTCGGCTTACCCTATCCAACTGGTGAGTTGCATATGCTAAACTATCCATAGTTATTTCTATACGAATGATTGTCTTGTACTTTGTGCTGTATCAACTAAATATGAAAACAAAACAAAAAAACAAAAAAAAAATTAATTTAAATAAATAAAATAATCCATACGAGTGCGCGACATTTCCAAAAGAAAAAAAAAAACAAAAAAAAAAGAACTCGTTTTGAACTCGATTATTTTTTAGGCTAACAATTAATATAAATTTTTATATTTATAAATTCGTCTGAATCAAGATTAATTAGATGTACCACTAACATAAGTGAAATGGTATTCTGATTGATAAGTAGTAGTTTTCTTACAAAGTATTGCTCATGATAAAAGATAAACAAGTATAAGGGTCATAACCTTTGGATAACTTAAAACGAATCACAATCAGGTTCTTTATGAAGTAAATATGTTTATAAAGTTTGTTTTACAAACTACTGATTACAAAAATTGTTGACTATAAAATGTGTGTGAAAAAAGGGCGGTGATAATGGTATAAGGATAACAAATTCTCATTTACGAAGTAATGATGAACAAATTTTAATTACAAAGAAAGAAATATATGGTGGTGCTAACAAAGTGACAGTCACTTTGGGATAGTTGACAGTAAGGGTCACTTATTTTAATTAATAAATTAATAGCAAAATAACAATCAATTATTGAAGCTAAATGCAAAATGAGTTTGGTTTACTGATGCCAAGAAAACCAAGATCAGTTAGTGATGATGACAAAATGTTGATCCCAGGATGATGTTTGTAACATGTAAAGATCACAAGGCTACACTCTAACAAAGTATTGATGAGAAAATATTGGTTACAAAGTTATGATTAAATGGTGATGTTAAGAAATTGGGAATGACTCAGTAGTACCAACTTAGATATTAACAGATACTAATAGTGTCTTAATTTCAATTCGATAGTGCAAAAAACAAACAATGTTTTGCTAATAAGAACCTGAACTTTAATGGGGCCTTTGTATGGGAGGTACCTTCCCTTGTGGTTCAATGAAACTGAAATTTTGAGAGTATGAGTTTGTAATCCATTTCCATCAAGCATGTGAATTTCAAGACCCTAGGGTTACTGGATCGTATAGCTCCCATACAAACCGATACGTTTCTTCTAGGGGAACAACTTAAAATTCTTAATATCATTTTAGTTTTAGTGCTTGTTGCTGTAATCTTGATAGAACTACACATTGTGTGAATATTGCTACTTTCTACCTATTACGGTTCATGAGGTAGAACCTGAGGACAGATGGACGAACATTGTAGCCTTAGTTCCGTTTCCGTTGGGGTACGTAACCCTAAAGAGACCACTGAGTCATGTAAACAAAAACAAAGGATATTTTATTAATCTCAATGAAGTGAGGATTAGCTAGTGACACTAACTAAATGATGTTAGTAAATTACGAATCAAAAGAAGATAAATATCATGAGGCTCTTCTAATTATGCTTAACATTGAAATTATTCCTTAGTTCTTAGTGGGTGAGCATACTTTGTAAGTGAATTTTACTATTGTAGGACTTAACCATAAACAACCAACCAACCAACCAACCAACCAAACAACTTCATGTGAATCCTCTTACACTTGACTAAACAATATACTTTACCATAATAAGTTACTAAGTACTACTACTTTTACTACCGTTGCGTTGCTAGATGTGTTAGTTGATATGACGAAAGTGTCTCCTTTCTATCTTTCTTTCTATCTTTTACTTAACTTAACTTATTATACTTACTTACTATTTATACTACAATACTTATTAAATCTTATGTCTTATGTTTATGTCTATGTTAGTTGTAAGCATTTTGTTAGTGTGGGCGGGACTACGCTCATTAGACTGTTTCTTATTTTTATTTCTTTGTATCGTATAAATACACTTACATACTCGTGCCGTTGTTTCGCTTGTCCTAGTTACATGCCTATCAACTTATCTATCCACATACTTACCTACTAAGTATTGTATAATGTAAAACATTCCTTACATACTAGTAAGCGCTTGTTAAAATATATAAACATTCGAAATCTAAATCAAACTAACTGCCTGCCTGCCATCCAAACATTAAAAAAAAAAAAATGAGTTTAGTTCAATTTGTTTTTGTTTCATGTTTCTTTCTTTTCTTGAAACTTGTTTTCTTTTCTTTTTTTTTTTTTATTGCTTTATCTTGTTTTCTTTCTTCTCTTTTTTATATATATTTTTCCATAACAATCTAACAATTGATTGTTTGATTGATTGTATGATTGATTGATTGACCAATATGATGATGATTTGATCGTTGATCGTCAAGCCGCAGGTGTAATGAGTGTAGTCCCGGATAACCGAATACTCATCGGTGATTATATGGTTGCACCACCTCCGCCCACAACAACTACTTAATATAAATAAAGGTTATTCATCAGGAGATCCAAAATGTATGGCAAACATCTAAGATTTCTAGACTTTAAATTGAAATTGAAAATTTGTACAAAGCACAACGCAAGCCAAAAAAAAAAAAAAAAAACTAAATAACTCTCACACTCTCTCACTCAATTCAAAGTGAATAAAACGTGAGTCAATTCAAGGACTCACAGACATTTGAAATACGTAAACACTCGGACTTATGTTTTAATACAATACAATAATTTTTTTTTTATATTAAGTTAATTTCTTTGTATGATTTTTATTAATAGATTTAAATTATGTCATAAGTTTATAAAAATAAAAAAAAAATAAATAAATTTAATTTTATTAATTTAATTTTCGGTTCTTCTGTTTATTTTTTTTAATTAAAAATATTTCGTCATATCAAAATGCACAAGTAAATTGAAAGTTGCCGCCACAGTAAACCTTATGGAATAATCGAAGCGAACCTCCTTTACCAACCACCACCACCACCACCACCACCACCTGCCTACCATTTTATATTTCTTCATAACTTTCTCAATTTTTTCATAAGCACACAATCTCTTTCTCTTTGAATCACTCTCTATCTATCTTTCTATCTATCTATCTATCTATCTTTCTGTTCTCTCTCTTTCTCTCTGTGTCTGGTATTTTTTTGTAGGCTTAACAATTTGTGGCATCGGTAGAAGTTTCGGTGCGTGTAGTACGAATGCAGGCAGACAGCGGCCCCTTGGTGGCAGTGGGGCTGGCAATGCTGCCGGTGTTGGCGCTGGCAACCAGCAGCCGACGCCGGCAACCGGAGGATATCCTCAGCATCAGGCGCTTGCGCTGCCGCTAGCTACGGCACTGACAGCGCGCTCCGCTGCAATAAAATCTCAATTCCTTGGCAACATCAATTTCTAAACTTCAACGCCTCACACTCACACTCAGCAGCAGCAGCAGCAGCAGCACAAGCAGCAGCAGCCGTAAAACACAGAGAGAGAAACTCTGTCTGAGAATGTGTCATACCAAAATAAAAACACAATTTCTAACCTTCGATCATTTTACGAGTACAATGTTATGCTTGTATTGAAAACTGAATGAACGTCAAGTTCGGAAGTCTCGTCACAATCTTTTATTTCCATATTCTCTCTATTCTATTCTACTTATAATATTTTATTATAAAGCAATCAATCCTTATTTCATTCCCGTTTAAGATGTTCGTTCTCTCAAGTAGGTACAACTTACATAATGAGTAGTTTAGTTTAGATTAAATTAAATTGAATACCAACAAAATATTTAACAAATCTAACAAGAATCCTTATAGTAAAAACGAATATTGATAAAATTGCATTTCGTTTCTCAATATTTACTCAACATTAACGAACCAAACTGCGTAGTTTTTATTGTAGTTTTTAGCGTTCTTTTATCGCTCTTTCAACTATAATCGATATTACAATAAGAAGTAGTTACAGTTACTCCAGTTATCCATATATAAATATACTCAACAATAAATTACAAATAAATATAGAATATAGAACTTATATAGAAAATATATACTACTACTTATATCCATATAGAATATATTCACTCTCGTATATGCTGCATAACTATTATTCTCAGACAAGTTTGATGAATACTCTATATATATACTTAGTATTTATCCCATTTACGGAATGTTTAGACCTTAGTACTCACAACAATCAAATGTTCAAAATCTATTTCACTCTATTCCATTTTCACTCTCTTTCTCTCTCTCTCTCTCTCTCTCTCTCTCTCTCTCTCGTTCTCTCTCTATCTCTATCTCTCTTTATCTCCACAACTTTCTCTCTCAAATCTGTCCGGCCATCAAAAATCAAAAATTCAAAATACAATAAAAACAAATACATAATCTGTTTCATTTGTTTCACTGGCATTCGTACTAGACGTGTTATTGGATTAAAAGTTATCCTACATCTTAGATATCCTTGAGAGTTCCCTATCTATAGATTTACGTATATGCTAGCGCCATCTATAATCATGCTTAACTAATTTAGCTTTTAGCTTAAGTATTTAAGTATATAGAATGTGTTAAACTAATATAGTTTGACATTCATTTACTCAAGACCAAACCAATAGAAATGATGCAGATTGTCAGCAATCTTTTTTATAAAGATGCTTTTTTTATTATTTACTGAGACTTTGGTCGGATTTATACAATGCGCCAATACACTTACAGACCAAAAACTGCGAAAATGCTTGATAAATTTGCTTTCATTTCAAAGTTCAAACAGATTTCAGCAACATTTGCGCTTCGATTAGTAAAATGTTCTCGTTTCTTGCTTTGATTTCTGTTAACTACTTCTACACAAAATTTTGTTATTATCTATCCAAGTCATTAATTTCACTCATTTGGATTCTATCTTTAAAACTGCTTTGCCAAGAACAATTTTACATACTCATATTTATTGTATCCCATCATCTAATTTCTTTCATTGTAATTCTTAGAAATAAACTAAAAGAGAAGGCTGACTTTGAATATGTTTACTTAGCAACCTCAAAAAGATAGTTTTCAATAAAAGGCGATTGTATAAATCTGATCTTGCTGCTTGCCAACAGATCCACATTGACCAAATCCCATCTCGTAAACAAATATCCTTAATAATATTTAAACATATTGGTATCCACCGCAGTATTCTAATTGATACTCATTGAACCATTAACATGAAAATTAATTAACATTTCCATTGTTCAACTAATTAACTTATTGAGTTCTTGCTGCGACACAAAAAAAAAAAATAACAAAACGCCTCTACACACAATTTGAATAATCATTTATGTATCTTCTGCATACAAAGTAAAGTATTTTTGAAACCCTTGTTAAGCCAAAAACTATTGCATTTACATACCAAAGTAGTCAACTTACATACACACATATTTAATAATGAAATACTATTTAGCATTGGTTGATAAAATATTCGTAAAATTTCATACAAAAAACTGAAATTCCCCAAAAAACAATTCAAACAAAATAATAATAATAATAATAATAATAAAACAATATATGAATATACAATACAATAGTATCGTGTTTTGTAGTATATTTAGTAATAATATACATATTTAAAAAGAAAAGCGCAAAAATATACAATAACATTAGAGTTTATATAAAAGTACACAAATAAAAATACACTAACACAGACACATAGACAGTTATATAGTCACATAGATACTAGATACACACACACGCACATCAACAACACAAAAAAGAAATTGAGAAATTTTTAAATGTAGTGACACAAAAGCCATTAAAATGTTTGTAGTATTCACAGCTTTTCATTTTCTTTTTTTTTTTTTTATATTATAAATTCATTTTTTATTTATTATTAATTCTTTCATATTTCACTATCCTTTTGATTTTGTATTTATTTTTGAAAATTTTTTATTTATTAGTATTTAGCAATTTATATAAATAAAAAAACAATTATTATTTTTGTTTTTTGTTTTCATAATTTTGTAATATTTTTTGTATAAAGTAAATGAAAAAAGTAATAAAAATAAAATATTATAGAAAAATTAAAGTAGAAATATCAAAAAGAAAAAAATTCTTTCATCGTTAAACGTCGTCGTTGGTAAACAAAACAAAACAAAAAAAGGAAGTAAAACAGAAAAGAAAAAAAAAAAGAAAATATCTATGAAAAACTTACAATAAATGAAAAAATATTGAAAACAAAAGAAAACTATTTTTAACTAAAGTCAAAATGCGATTTATACACAATTTATATTTATTACAATACAAAAAAAAAAAAAAAATTAAATATAAATCAAACAAAAAGAATCTTAGTTAAATGCAAGAAAATTTTTCGAAAATTATCCATCCATTTATTATCCAAAAGAAAATCAAGAAAGAAAAACAAAATAAAATTTATACATTATAAAGCAACAAATAATAAAATATTTAAACTATTTTGAAACAAAACAAACAAAATTTAAAACAAAACAAAATAAATATTTTACATGTATTTCGGTTCCATCGAAAGTAAAATATCCTTCACACTAGAGGAATTCGTTTCGTTGGTTACAGAATATGAGGAGTTTAAAAAATGAATCAAATGAAACAAAATTGATTGCATAATTTTTACCAAAGTTTCTTAGTTCTTAGTTAGTTAGTAAATTTATATGGTATATGGATGAAATGTTTATAAACATTAGCAACTGTGTCTCTTCTACTCTTCTTGCTTCTTAATTTTTCCATTTATACTGCACGTTCTATACGTTCTTCTTTATCGTTGTCATGCCGACGACAGTTTACACTGAAATATAACTAGAGAATAAAATTGAATGTTTCTGCTTGACATTGAGTTTCTTTATATATTTATATATTTATGTCTTTTGTGACCAATATATATGTTACAAGATTTCATTCTTTGTGTAAAAGTTATACATATGTACAATATTATAATTTGGTATCACGGTATCCAAATCTAGAAAGAAGAAGCCATAATATGGTACAAGAGTCTTAAGCAGTGCGAAAGTCATATTCTGATATGTTTGGAGCTGAGCAGAAAGTAAAGTCCTCAACTTATTTATTAATGTAAGTTAAAGGCAAATAGAGGATGGCTTTTATTTGACACATGATTGCTAAAACAGAAAAGGTTTTGGAATGGAATATTATTAAATTGCACTACTACTTAAAAAAAATGGTCTCTATAACTAATGGACAGGGACATCAAGGGATAATTTCATATACTAAAAGACATAGATCCTTAAAACAAACTAATCCCTGATCAAGACAGTTGAGTTTAAAAATATCGCTTGCATTGATAGCTTCACATATTTACTTAAAATTAGCATTATATATTTTTGTGCCAATGGCATGTTGAACAACACTGAAATCTGCACTTTGAAAATCTCCATGTTTTTGTCATGATGTCAATTGCTCAATTAATTTCTTCTTCTGGATTATCTCAGTTTGCAAATCCAATATATTCCTATTTTTCTTCTAACTTTGCACTTGGCAGCAAATCTCTCAATTCTTTGTCATCATTCAGCTTAGTTAAAAATTCTGTATTATGCTCTTTGGGCTCATTTACACTAATCTCCTTCAAATACAATACATTATTATAACGTGGATTATGAAATTGTTTTTTTTTGTACCAATTCTATTTCTGAACACTTTGCTTAAATTTTTCTTAAAATTTTCACTCTTCATTGCTCTTACTCAATCAATCATTGTTATGGATGATCATTTTCCCAACCAACTATGACTGTGACTGGTTGGCAATATTCTAACAATACTATATCAATGATCACATACATGTACAGTGTGAAGGATATAAACACGACACCACTTACTCTATGCTTGTTCTTCATTCATTCAATTATTCATTTTTACAATGCATTTAGTGAAGCGCACACATGCCCACAAACAAACAAACACACACACACACACAGACACACACAAGTTAATAATATAATAACAAACATAATTATGATGGTGATGATGATGATTGTTATACGACAACAAAATCAAAAATAAATGACAACAACACAAAAAACATTAGTTAAAAAAAAAAGCAAGCAAACATTTTTGCAATTTGTACGCATAATAAATTATTAAATTATAAGCTGTTACTTATCTATTTAAATACATAAATTAAATATTTAACACAAGAAAATTATGAAAAGAAAAAAAAAACACAAAATCACATAAATAAAACAAAAAAATAATAATGAAAAAAAATCATAATAAATAAAAGAAGCAAAAAAAAAACATAAATATTATTATTACAATTAAACAATCAAAACATTTATAAAAACAAAAAAAATAATATGAAGAAGATATAAAAAAAAACATGTTTTTAATAATAATCAATAAAAAAAAAAAAATATAATATATACATAACTGAATAATTATAAATAAACAAATAATAAAAAAATGGCTTACAAACAAAAAATAGAAAAAAAAAGATTGAAAATCCTTTATAGCTTCAATGAAATTATACATTAAAAATATTAAATTAATATGATACATATAATATAACAGAACCCAGCAGAACAGAACAGAACAGAACAGAACAGAAGAGGAGAAAAGAGAACAGTGGTGTTGGCAGAACACACAGAGAACAGAATGAAGGATGCCAAGTGTGGATAGAATCAAGTATCCGCCGCCACTGGTTCGATTGACAAGAACAGCAACAAAAAAACTACTTATAAACATTTTATAATCATTATACAATATAAGCAAATAAACGACATTTATCGCTTGCAATTTACATATATATTTACACACAACACACACACTCACACACACACACAAGTATTTGCTATACACTTATACACAAACATATATAACAAACACATCCACATATTTATATATTTACTGTGATTTGTAAGATGAAAAATATGAAAAATTATATTGTATATGAATTATATTAAACAAATATGAAATACAAGCAAAGCAAAGCAAACACAACAAAAACAATAAGAAAAATTGAAATTGAAATTAAATTAAAATAAAATATAAAAATGCTTCATTTTGGATTCAGCTTAAAAAAAATTAATATAAATAAAATACAAAAAAAAAAAAAATGGAAAAAATATTATTATTAACATAATATATATATATATAAATTATAAGCTATAAGAATTGTATTAAATAATTGATTGATTGATTGATTGATATTTATATATATAAATATATTTAAACACAAAATGGAAAACAAAATAAAAATATTGCATATTATATAAAGGAAAAGAAAAATAAAAAACAAAAAAGCAAAGTAAAGAAAAAAAAAATTTACAAAAATCAAAAAAAAAAATATTTCTCTTTTTTACCCCACCAAACCAAGTGCCTTAAATAAATACTTATACTTGTGCACATACAATTGCCTTAAAGTAGGCAACAATTTCTCAACAGCAACAACAATATTAACAATATTTTTGAGTAGCCACAGCAACAGCAATAACAAACAACTTTGAGGAAAGTGTCCAAAGGAAAACAAGCAATGGAACGGAAAGGAAAGGAAAGGAAAGGAAAAGAAAAGAAATAGTGTAAACCCATGAACAGAAGAAAGTATGAGTAACGTGTGAACAGAAATTGACAGCATTTTGAGTGAAAAGTAACACGTGACAATACCAGTATGAGTATGCCTAACAACAAGGACAAGTGAATATATGGTAAAATATCTGCCCAACAACAACAACGCTATATGTATGTGGCTGTGTCTGTGTCATTAATATCCCTAGGCAAGGTCAAACAATTGTCACACGACACAAAAAAAAAAAAAACCACAAAATTATTCTAAACAAATATTTAAAAAAAAATAAATACAATTGCAAAATCTCAACCAAAAAGATACTCGTACAATACATAAATCAAGGGTATATAATCAAAATTTCATTTTTACTACACTATATAAATATATTGTTATTCTATTTTTTATACAATAATATTATTATAATCAATTATATTCAATATACCATAAATCTGTTTACAATAGTACAAAATTTATTTTTTAAATTATTTACTCGTAATAGTATAAATAAATATATTCTTTGCATTCTTATTAAACTATAGACGAGTACACTTCAATATTTTAGTTGTTAGTCACTTTTAGAACAATAAAAATATTGAATATTAACTTGTTTTTTATAAAAGAATTTATAATCCAAAATACCTAGAGTTTAGAGTTTTGCTCAAGAATTTATACCCTTCACCTTATAGTATATGCATACTTTATTCATTTGGACATACAATTGAAACAAAAAATTCCACCTTTTTAGAACGCTGCCTGAGCAGAAATATATGTAAATCCCTTCACGAGATTTCCTTTCCAAATTACTACCTCATTTATTCAAATATTTCTCCTATTAAGACTTTATTTATATTTTTTAAACTGTGTGTTTTATTGTATGATTTGTTTTCTCAATTGAATAGCAACATAATCCAAACAAATCAACTTTAAACTAAAAAAATGTTGACACAAGTTGATTTTCATGCATTTTTATATTAGAATTTCTACAATATTTGTTATTTTCCTGTCTTCTTGGCTTCTAATTATAAAAAATATTAACGTTAATCAAAAGAAATCTTTAATATTCTCGTATTACATTAGAACTGTCAATAAATCCTAAAATGTTAACATCCACTCACTTTTAAAAGCTTGTGATGGGTTTTGTAATGAATGAATAAAAGAGAAAACATTTAAATCAAGTTAACAAAATCATAAATTATTTGCAAAGTCACCAATTTGAGTCAGAAAGTAAAATCGAATAACTTATGATCAATAAATATTTTTTTCACAAAATAAGACAAAGTGACTTCAATACACTTAAAAACTATTGGGAAATTAATTCAGTCCGTTTTTTTTTTTTTTTTTTGTGTTCAATAAAGTGTTTTTTTATTGAAAAATAAGTAAAAAATACATCATTCAAAGTATTGTCCGCCGGAAGCGACTACTTTTCCCACCTGTCTGGTATTTTTCGAATACCATCTCTAAAAAATAAGTCCTCTTTGGCCTCGATCATGACTTATCGGTCGGAGCAGATTCACCATAAACTTCCTCAAGCATTCGATGGGCTTCAGCTGCACTTTCTTTTCCATTAAAAAATAAAATCAAAACTTCCCGGAAATGCTGTTAATTTAACACAAATCTGGACATTTTCGAAGAGGCAAAAAACAGTGTTGTTGTCAGAAACAGACGCTGATACATACTACTTATTGTTGACAGATTTCAAACCTTTCCAATCGCTTCCAAAATCGGCCACAACTTGCAGGGTGAGCCATCTTTTAAAAACGGACCGAACTAATTTGTACTCCCAATATATTGCAAAAGATGAGAAACATTAGATTGTATTTCAGGTTCCTAAACATACAATAAGGCAGAACAACACACTTGGATATCATAAGCATAAAATGACCTAAACCCTCCATAAATAAACGGGGGTTTTTCAATACTTATCAATTTAACCCATTCAATTGATTAGAAAATGAATAAAGTACTATAATACAATAGTTTTCTGTTTTGCAAACATTGTTGCTATAGGTGAATGGTATAAAAGAAATCAATACAGAAATAAATGAAATTAAATGTGTAAACTGCATGGAAGTCTCTTATTGAACTTCATCGATGCAGTGTAGTAAAAATTGAAGAAAACAAATTGAAAAATGTATTACTATGTGTAGTTCAAATAATTCAATTAAATTGACAATAGTTTATAGAAAGTTATAAACCCATAATCTACTATATCTACTACTTTTATTATTATTTAAACAAAAAATGTAGTGAAAATTTTATTATGTAATAACATTGTAGCCACAACAAAAATAAACTAAAAAATGCTAATAATAGTTTATACAATAGAACGAAAATGAAAATATTTTGCAACAAAATGTTGAACAATTGACAACAATTTGTTAGCATCGTCATGGTTTTTCATTTTATTTAGCATAAAATTGTATTCAAACAAAAATTTAATATACTGTTTCTATACAAAAATACAATATATTGTAACATTTACATTTTTTCCATATACAAAGTTTAGATTTAGTATAACACAAATTTAGAAAACTAATTTAATTTATATTAAGTAGGTGTTACTGTTACTACTAAATAATTAGTATACAATAGATGGAGATGGAATATAGGGATGCTGAAAAAATTTGCAACAATATATAGGCCAACCAAAAATGTTAGCGACCTCAACATTGTAACCATTCACGATTCAACTGTCTACCTATTTTATTTATTTGTTTTAAGTTTTTGTAGCCCGAACAAGGGAAAGAAACCAAATAATGATAAGATAGCCAGAACAGAACGATTGTGGATGAAGGTCTCATTCAAGAAAAGATCTACAATAAATACAATGTTCACACGTCTTTAAAATGAGAAACCACAATCTAGATTTGATTTCAACTTCCACTCCCACGCCGCTTCTACTTAGATCTTGTAACCGCCTTTATTCGTAAATTTATTAAATGTGATGCGCAAAATGGTGATTTTTCTATTGTCATTTGTTTTTCTGGCCTCTGGAGATGTTTCCATATATTTTTGTAACAAAACTTGTTTTTCATACTCATACACAATGTGACCAATTTTGCCTAAACTGAAGAAAATGAGGCAATGCAAAATAAAATAACCGAATTCCGCACCTTATGCATCTTGGTGCCTTGTTGTGCTGTGTTATACTGATAACATTACACCTCCTGGCATATGTTGAAAGTTGTGTTGACGCTAGGCAGCGTCCTATTTAGAATAGGAAAACAATGAAGTCAGGCAAAGTTCACTTCACAAACAGGAACTTACCAGATCAAATCAGACGCAAGACAATTCGATGGAACTTTATGTTCGGACGCTATAGTCTTTGAATTTATTTTTGATAAGTCACTAGTATTTACACTTAACTTGACAAACTTTAAGCACGTTGGAGGAGATTGGTATCATAGCAAGCGCTCCTCTTCTCTATCTAATCTTCTTAAATAACAAGTGGCTTATTTTTAAAGAATGTTGCTTGGGTTATCCTTTGCAACACACCCTTTATGATGCCAAATTCAGTTCATAATAATATTTTAAAATTTATTATTCTGTAATTTGAACCACCATTTTTTCTTCCATAAGATTCGAAAAATCTTATAAATTAGATTGTTGCACATTTTATCAGCAGCCCTGTAGTGTTGCCAACTTGATGTCAAGTGCATCAGTATAAGAAGAAGTTCTTGCCTTATAAAATGGATTGGCAAGTCTATATAATAGTTATAAACTAGAAATATCATTCATCATATCAATTAATACATAGCAAATTTTAATTTTGTTATTTGTTTTTGTTTTGAATTTTCAAATAAATTATATTTCCTCAAACAAGGAAGTAATCCAATTAAAAATAATGTTATAAAAATATACTTTTCAACCATTTGATTGCAACAAAAAGTCGATCAAATTTTGCATACAAGTTCAATATGATAAATAGTGTTAAGCATACGCACTGGCTTACATCCACCCTTTCTTTTTTCACTTTAAACTTATTCCATAATCTTTGTCACTTTGTTGTGACAACAACAAAAACAAAACTTTTACTGTAGGTGGATTTAATGTCGCGACATGTGACTTCCTGTTTCATTTTAAAGTAAAAAATCATGTTGTACGAAAGATTTGCAACAAATACAACTTAGAAAAAACACTGAATAACAAAAACCAAGTACAAATGCAGGATTTTTTCCCGAATGAATAAAAAAGAAATTTTATACGAAAACAAAATACAAAACACGTTAGAAAGATGAGAAAATCTTTTTTAAAATTGCGCAAAACTTAAACTTCAACTTAAAAAAACTTTATTGGCGCCAAGCACAACGCAACAACAACAACAACAACAACATCCATAATAACAAGGACAATGTCTTTGAAACGATAGCACCATGATTCGTTAGTTGGCGGTTTTGACTTTTCACTGTTGCATTGCTTTCACCACTTTATGCTGCCGCAAAACATAACAACGCACAACAGAAATATATAGTAGAAACATGAAAATGTGAAACAGTTGCAATACCCACACCAACAACGGTAACAACAAACTTGCAACACACAACAGCAACAACTCGTTCTCGTTTCTCTGTGATTTCCGTTTCCGGCGGAAATAGTTGGTGTCTATTTAAATATCTTTTTGCGCAAGTTTTTCTTATTTCTACCAACTTGCTTCTTGTCTTGTTGCTGTTCAAAGTAAGTAGTTGCTTTGAGTTGAGTTCAGATGAGTTCAGTTCAGTTGAGTTAGTTTGTGTTGAGTTGAGTAGAGTAGTTGGTGATAGTGATGATGATGATGATGATGATCATCATTTCTTCTCGGCAAGGAAGGTCGCATAAGTTTCTGCTCCCACTAAAATGCCTCATAAAACAGCAACAACAACAACAACAACAACAGGAACAACAGCAACAAAGACACGTGTTTACTATGCACACATACAATACTCGTACATACATATATTAAAAAGTTTAAACAATTTTAATCAACAAAGTTTATTGCATTATTTGCTCAACTTTACTCTACTCCCCACTACTTAATCCTGTTTGTTTTTATTATTATTACCTACTACAATATAATTTTTGCCAATATTATGTTAAATATTTAGATCAGTAGAGTGTTGGTGATAGTTGAGGGTGGTTAATGTAATAAAATTTTAGTGTTATTTTTCCCTCATTTCCATTTACATTTACAAATAACTTACGCATTCATACGCAATATGATTAAATCGTAATAATAAAAATAAAGAAAACCTAGATAAACAGCTCAAAAGTATACTACAATAAATTGAAAATGATCATTTATTTATTGTTCATATATAATTAGTCGAGTCGAAATCATATGTTTATGTCTGATAAAGTAGAGTTTTTTTCTTTCCAATATTTAGTAGTTTTGTTTATCATAACTTAAAACATTTTCAACTCAAATATTTCCTATTTTGTTTTTGTTTTTTCTTTGTTTGTTCTTCTTTTTTTGCTACTCAACTAATTTCAGTTGACTTGTCAAATGGCCAACTGACTCCAAACAATAATACACCATTACTTACCCAGGCGCTTTCGGGTGAGTCTATAACTTTTACAATATTTGAATAATCTGAATATCATCTATGTGTATCTATAATCGTTTCAGTAATGAACAACTATCAGGCTGCTGCCGCTGCTGCTCATAGCTTTGGACCATCAGCTTCACCGCATGCTGCTGCCGCAGCGGCCGCTGTTAATTCCAGTCGCCAGGGATTTCCATCCACCAATTCGCCGGGTCCCGCTATGGACATGTACAGCACGAGCGCCGCCGATAATGTGGGCTATGTACAGGCCACCAGTCCACAACCATCTGGCTTTCCGATTGCCGTGAGTCGTGCACCGATTAACTACAGCCCGGTGAGTCTAACAAATCAAGGGCTAATCCCTTAATATGATGTTGATAATATAAAGTTTGCTTTGCTTTTTTGTTCGATTCTTAATATGTTGATTTGGTTAATTGGTTCATCGAAATCAAAGAAGGGAAATGGTTTATTTTTGTTCGCCATAACTTAGTGTGTAGTTACAATAAAAAAAAAAAAAAAAAAAAAACAAAAAGGGAGTAAAGTTTTATTATTTGATTGTATTTTTGTTAATTTTGTTTTTAATGTCAGTGGATTTTTTTTTTTATAGCTCGAGTAGTTTTAGTACAAAACAATAAAGCGAAATCCTATAAAATGTGCTTTCTCTCCTTTCTCTTTTATTTGTTCTGTACAGATTTATTCGTTGAACTTTGCGATGGCTAATATATAAAAAGACTGATAAGCAAAAAATAAAAAAAAATAAAAAATGTTATGAAACACAAAAAATGCAAATAATAAAAATGATAATTAAAACCAAATGAAAATAAAGAAAATAAATTACTAAAATAAAATAAGAATTAATAAAATAATAATAAAAATGAATAATAATAAAAATAATAAAATACCAAAACAAAACAAAAAAAAAAAAAATTAAGAAATAAAAATACTAAATCGAAAAAAAAAACATAAGCAAACGCAGTTGCACAAGGTAGGCACACTCCAATGAGATTCTTCTTTGGTTTTTTTACTCTCTCTCTCTCTCTCTCTCTCTCTCTCACTCACTCACTCACTTTGTAACTTTGTAACTTTGTATCTCTGTCTGTCTATCTCTATCTCGCTCTCTATACATACTTATATATTTTATTTAATTTAATGTTCGAAATTAAGAAAAAGAAATACAAAAAAAATACAAATAAAATATAAAATGTAAAAATAATCAACAAAAAAAAAAGATAATTTGCACGCCAAGCACAAATGTTTTAAAGCCGTGATACATTTTTCTTTTACTATACATTTTTATCATTAAAAATATGTACTTTCATATGAGTAATAACTCTTTGCACTCCGATTCCATATTCATAATGTGGCGGCGACCTACTAAATAGCAACAACTTTGAGTAATTCAAGTTAGAGGCAACTAATCAACTAATCCAGTTCTAGTTGCCAATAAAGTCATTGAGTTTCGTAGATGACCTCAAGTGTAAAGATTTGCCAGAGATGTGACACAAATGAAATATGCGTCGATGTTATAACAAAGGAACCAAAAGAAACTTTATCAAAAAGACAAAGCAGCGCACCTTTAAGTCAGAACAGCATTTCCGAAAGTCAGAAAAAGTTTTTGTAAGATAGTCTAGGTGATTTGCATCCAATCTTGGCAGCATTCTTTTGGCACCCAATACTAACAAAAATGTTATACAAGAATCGTGAAGCATAAGAAAGCATATCACTGATATCGGTACGACATTAGGTTATTTTAAATTGCATAAATATTGATAGTCCTTGGTTTAATCTTTACGTAATGAATATTAATCAGTAATGTGTTGACCATTTTAGATGTCATTTCAGTGCAAAACTTATTATATCCTATTCATATTCACTTCCTATTCATTCCCTAAGAGAAACTTGTCAAGGTTTCTATTGTAGAGATTTGCTGCAGAAAACCTGAGCAAGGTTTTCCAAAATGCCATTAGGGGGCGATCAAAAGAACAACAATTAAAAAGAATGTTCACTTCGAATATGCCAAAGTTGATATTTTCTTCTACGCTTCTGTGATTGAGCATATAAAGTCAGTACACATACAGCGTTTCAACATTGAGTGCGAAATATTTTTATGGGAGCTTTACGATCCAATAATCCTAGGGTCTTGAAATTCACACAGTTGGTTAACATGGATCAGACATTTCTATTAACCAAATTTCAATTCGATAATACAAAAATCTTTAAAGTTCTTCAAATAATAATAATTCATGTGAATATGAATCTGGATTTTTATAGGAGCTATACGATCCAGTAATCTTATGGTTGGTGGGCATAGATCAGAGATTTATAGTGTTCAAATTTTCTTTTGATAATCCAAAAAACAAGAAAGTTTTTTTTTTTAATAAGAACTTAGTTTTGAATGTGGATTTGTATGGGAGGTACTCCTCCTAAAAGTCCGAGGCGACTGGTTCCGACAAATGTACAGCGTCTGGTACAAAAACAAAAATTCGTGGAAAATTTCGACTGGTCAAGCTGATCAAGAATATGTATACTTTATGGAGTATCTGATGTCTCCTTCTGCCTGTTACAATCTTCATGGCAAACTTATAACACTATTCACTGTGTGAAGAGTACAAAAAACGATACTCAGAAAAGATAATCAGTAAGTGTGAAAGTAGAGTTGTCATGTTGAGTCACCGAGAAAGTTATATAGTCAGTAAAACTAAATAAAATAATTTAACAAGCAAGGAACGTTGACTTGCATTCCATCTAATCGGGATTTCAAATAACTTGTAATCAGATCTGTTCGCCTATAACAGTAATCAGTTTTTCAAGTGAAGTCACAAAGTGATTGTAACATGTTTGAAGGTGATTGGGATTACCAAAAATACAAGAAGCTTATTGATTAGCTTTAAATTTATGTTTACATCTTTACTCCATCATAGATTTCTTTTTATCTATACTATTTTCCACCATCTTTGAGGTAAACAAAATTGACACAATTCTTTTATATTTCAAGGCAAAGAACACAACTTTTACATTTCTTTTTTTTTTTTTTCTTTTTCAAAAGAAAAACTCTTCTTGATACTGAAAACTTTAGTTGCATACAAGTTTATAGATTAAAAAAGTACATACTCTTACATAACATATTGAGGTTTATTCAATGACAACGAAGTGCAAAGGGTTCATAAATTTACATACATACATAGAGGCGTATAAACATTAGTTTACTATAGAAACATACTTGTAATATTGATTTATTGATTGATTTTTGCTTATTTCTAAGTGTTTTTATCCTTGTTTTAAGTATTTTAATTTTCTTTTTCTGTAATTGTAACTTTGTTGTGTGTGTGTGTGTTGTGAATAATTTTGATGTGTGGCACACTGTGTATTCAATGCAACTCTGTGTTAAATTGCAATTTAAATATTACAATATAAAATAAAAGCTATTTGTAATTTCTTTTCTTTCTCCACTTCTTTTTTCCAATTTTTTTTTTTTTTTTTACTTACAGGGACCACTAATTCCTGCGGCATTTACAAATGGCTACCATTAAATGGATTGATTGAAAAGTAGAGGTGGATAAGAGATTAGATGAAGGAAATGAAGGCATAAAGTTGTAGGTGCCGATTATAACAACAATAACAACAACAACAACAACAAACGAAGTTAAATGCATTTGCAGCAACAACAGGAAAAGCAAAGCAAAAACGCAGTGAAACGGATATAGCAACAACAAAAATAAAAACGAAACACAATATAATTACATTACAACAACAATAATATTCATTATTGAAAAAAAAAATATATATATAAAAAATATTTAAAAACAAAACGAAACTAAAAAATGAACCCCTATAAATCAGCAAAAAACAACAGCAACAACAAATAAAACACACAAAAAACAAACATATTTACATATAAAAATTATACATAAATTAATTAAAATAAATAAAAAAAAAAGAAAAGTATTTATATTACAATACTAAAAATATATAAATAAATAAATAAATAAAATATACACAGAAGACACAACAACAAGAACAACAACAACAACAGCAACATTATCATCAACAACAAAACAGTAAAACAGTAAAACAAAAAACAGAAAATTTAAAATGAAAAAAAAAAAAAGAAAATAAAAATAAAATTAAATCTACTCATATTTTATAAAAATAAAAAATAAAAATGAAATAAAAAGTAAATTTTAATCAATAACAAAATAAATAAATAAAAATAACCAAAAAGTGCAACGTACGCGGAAAGTAAACAACAAGAACTGGAATGCCAACAAAAATACAATAGAAGAAAGGAAGAATGGAAATTTTGAAATCGTTTAAAATGCAAATTAACAACATGAAAATCGCAAACGCCAAAAACTTCAAGTGCATAATACAAGTGCCGACAGACAGACAGACAGATAGACAGACAGACCGACAGCAACTGTGACACTGGAAATGGATTCGTAGGCAATATTCCGGACAATGACAGGGTGTTCCATTTAACAACAACATCAATTACAACAAATTTGAGAAGATAAACCAAATTTTTGCGCACACGCACTTATAATTCTACAATATTATTATGTATAATTATTATTATGATTATTACCATTATTATATTATAAAAATATTAGTCAAAATATTAATTAAAATTAATGAATTATTATTTAATTTAAAATAAAAAAATTAATTAAATTCAAAAAATACAACATGAAGATAAAAACCCTTAAAGAAAATTGCATAAGTTAAAGTGTTAAAAGTATGCAAATTATACATGAAAATATTTAATTAATGTAAAATAAATGTACACAACAACAAAAAAATATACAAAAATAAAAAGATATATAAACTTAACGATTCATTAATAAGAACAACAACAACATTCGTCATATGCAATATTTGTTAAAAATAAAAATAAAGCAGATGAATGAAATTGAATAAAAAGAAATGTTAAAAAAGAGAAATGTTATAACCATGTAATAAAAGGTGTTTGCTGTTGAATATATAAGATTAACATCAACAGCAGCAACAGTAACAGACAGACTCCTCACTGATAGAAGATTAACAGCAGCGCGGCAACTATAACAAAGTCATTTCTTTTCTTTGATGATTAACAGCAATGCAATCACACTTCTTTCTCTCTGTACTGCTAACAAACTAACAGCGTACGGTGTAACATTTAACATTTTCTTCAAATGCATTGAACATTATGAATCGTCTTAACTTAACAGAAATGTAAATTCTGCATAGAAAATAAAACATGTTTTTTTTTCTTTTTGTATATTTTGAAGGCTTTCAACAAAAAAAACACAAAACAAAAAACACAAAATCAAAATATATATGTAATAATAAATAAATTAAATTAATTTAATATTATTTTTTAATAAAATTTTTAGTTTGTAATTTGTATTACAAAAAAAAAAAAACTGAAAAATATATAAGAAAAATGCAGTATGCAAACTGATCTAAACTGCATCTATTCCCTTGTTAAATGTAGCAGAATTCTTTGAAAATTTAAAACTACAAATAAACTATATGAAGAAAAAGAAACTTGGCCAAAAGAAAAAAAACAAAGAGTGTTAAAAAATACGAGAATAAAATAATAACGAAAATACGTAAATAAATTTTAATTGTTTCTATTATCAGATTTAAAATCAAATGTTTCTTTTTTGTTTTTTTTTTTTTTTATTATATTTTATTTATTTTTTGTTTTTCTTTTCTTGTTTTAAAGCAAATTCTTTTTGAAATAAAAAAAAAAGAAACAAAAAAATTGTTGTAATGAAAAACTTGTAAAAGTGAAATGAAATTTTTTTAGCAAATAGTTAGGAAAATATGTTGACGATTTATTTAAATAAAAATTTAATATACATAAATGCATAAGAAAGAAATATTATAATCTGATCAATCAAAAAAAAAAAAATCAATGAAATACTAAATCTATTTGCATGTAAAAAAAACAAAACAATTGAAATATTAATCAATAAAACAAAACAGAAATTTATTTAAATGAAAACATAAATAATTCTAAGCAAATTTATTATATTCAATAAAACAAAAATGTGCAACAAATTATATTATTATTATTATTATAAAAAAAAAAAAGAAATATATATAGAAATAAATAAATAAATAAATAAATATAATTATATAAAGTAATCCAACAATATACAGGCCAAGTTATGTGCAATTGAGAATTCTTCATTTCTGATTTTTGTACACAAATTCACAAATATTATATATATGGAAACACAAAAATGATCCCGAAAATGGAAATGGGGTAAAAATACACAAAACAAACAAAAAGATATGCTATATGATCTTTATAAATCGTTTGTTCTTTGTGTATTAGAAATAAATACATACAACAAGTAACAACTTGATTAATAGTTATAATATTTTTTAGTCTTAAGAATTATAATATACAATATTAAATCAAGTCGAATTAAATCGGCAAATCGAGTTTAAATATGAGAGAAAAACAAAACCATTGGACAACGCCAAAGCACCAGAACCGAATGAGATCCCAGAAAAGTTAATTCCATAAAAGTAAATTAAAGAAAATATAAATAAATATTACAAAAAAAAAAAATAATAAATGTTCCTTTCCTATAAACAAACTTTTTTGCCAAATTAACAAACCAACGCACTCCAGAGACTCCAAAGAGAAACATGCATACGCATATGCATACGAGTATAGTAAGTCTCGGACCAATAAGTGGTATTAACATATACCAAGATCAACAGCCACACGATATTTTGAAGTCATGAATGGATCCTACTACTGCAACTAGTGCAGTTCAAGTTTTTTAAAATAATAAAAATAAAAATATATTTATAATAAAAAGAATTCATAACAAAACAAAAAGAAATTAAATGAATAATGGATACAAAACAAATACAACCCAGCACAAAACTGAATGAAAATCGAAATTCTTTTGTTTATACTAATATTTTAAGCATTGATTGATTGGTTCATTGATAGATTCATGCCAATTCAATTGCTCATAATATTGTTTTTAATGCTTGCAATATTTTATCAGTTCATATGTTTATAATGGAAAATTCAATCATTCAAATAAACTTTTAATATTGAGCACAATGTTTGACTACTTGGTTGATTGATTGATTGATTGATTGATTTATTTATTTCAATATTCATACAACAATTCCTAACTCTACTTGCAATATGCCATCAATTCTTGTTTTGTAAAACTTAACAATCATTACTTTCAATCATACAAACAAATTTGATTTAGAACATATTGATTGACAAGTTTCTTGATTGATTAACCACTTCATTGAATAAAATAGTCATATATTTGTCAATGTATCAAATATGCAATAAATTTCTTTTGTTTCATTCATCATTAAAACATTCATTCAATAATAATAATTTGATTTTTACTGCTACTTTTCACATCATTTCATTATTGAATTGCTTCAATCATGCAGAAACCAAAAAAATATGACTTCAATCAATAAGTCAAGCATGCTTCAAATCAAAACAAACAAAATAATAAAAATAAAATTAATTATATAGCATTTTAGATAGGAAAAAAGAGACGGCTTAATTTTATGATTGATTGATTGACAAGCTGATGATTGTTTAATGCTTAATATAGAGAAGAATAAATAAATTTGGCAATTGTCTAGAAAAAACCAGAGCTAAACAGAATATATTTAATAAATTTTATTATGCTATAATTATCCTTTTTTTTACAAAACTAATAACTCAAAGTCGCAGCTTCATAGCTAAATGATTGATTAAATGATTGACTCAATTAATTAACTGTTTGATTGAACACATTTCATTGTTCAATAGATCGAGATGATTGATTGATATGAAAGCATGCAAAGAAGACAATTTTGAATAAATGAAAATTTAATTCGAAACCAAAAGAATAAATCAAATTCTTGAATTCGAATTGTTAAATTAAGAAAACGACAACAACAACAACAACAACAACAATGTTATATTTGCATATATTTAACAAAAAAAAATATAAAAACATAATATTTATATATATAAATACATAAATAAATATATTTTTAAGAGAATTATGTATTCTAAAAGCAATAACTCAAATAAATAAATAAAAAAAAAAAAATTAAAAAAGAAAAAATACACAAAAAAAAAAAGAAGACAAGAAAATTAAAAAATTTAACTATGAAAAAAAAGAATAAAGTTATATACAAATATACATACAAGAAAAGAAAAACCAACACCCTAAGGTAATATTATACATAAATAAATATATATATATATATATATATTAATATATAAATAAATAAATATAATTAAAAATTAAAAAAATATTATTTGAAAATAAAAAGTTATATATACACAAAACTTGTAATCTACGAAAGCTATAGTAAGCTATATGTATTCGAATTCGAATTCGATGATCAAGAAATAGAATCCATACAACACAACACGAAACAAAAAGAACTGCGCGTTTAGATTTTTCTGTTACGTTCTATTTTGTTTTTGTTCTGAATTCGAAATGGAAATGGAAAATATTTTTGGGCCATAAAAGACTCAAAATTTTGGTTTTTTTGCAGTACACAAATTATGCTTTCGAACATACTTATTATATTTAAATCAATCATTCGATACAAAAACATTTCTCTAATCGAAGACAATTTTATTTTTTAATTTTTTCATTTTTTCTTTAAGACATTTTCCAAATTACATTTAAATTCCTTAAATACAAGTATTTGGATATAATTTTTCATTTTTCAATAATATTCATTCAATGTGGTTGAATTAATAAAATAAATTGCATCTTTGAACTTTACTTGTATTTTAGTATTTAATGAAAAAATATGCAAAATATTTATTGTATGTGATTTTTATTCTGCGACTTATCAGTTTTAAAATGGATTGGAATACAAAACGAAAGATTTGGAATTTCTGTAAGATTTTAATGAGATTTGGTAGCTTAAAGTCTCCCAACTATAATGACTTTTAAGATTATTTAAATGGTCACCCAAATACGACAAATAGGCGGCTATAAAAAATCAATGAACATGAGCTCACTATTAACTGTTAATGTCTGGTCGTGCTCGTCCTCAAAGAAATACAATGCGAAACAATCATGATGGCGCCAACCCAAAATCCCCAGCAAACATTGCTACTTTACTTTTAATGGACTCTATATTATCTTCTGTGAATTTTTCTTAAACATTCTAAAAGATTACAATCGAAAGGGTCCCAGTCACAAAATACAAATATAAAAAAATCGACAGGATTTAAAAAAAAGAAAGTGGTCTGGGAAAAATATGCTGATTAAGATTTGTGAAATGGTGAATAAAATTTTGGACAAATGCTGAGGAAAAGGATTCAAGAAATTTATTTTAAACTTGAAAAAAGGATGGCAACATTTGGAAACAATCTAGTTGCAGATGGAACTCTACTATTGATATTTACAGAACAGAATTTGAATAAGGATCGGAACAAACAAATTTTCAATTCTTGAGATTAATTGATTTTAATTTTTATTCAAATGAACACATGTTTTGTGATGCCATCATTTGATTGATTGATTGTATAATTTTAACACAATTTACAAATCGAATTTAATTCGAAATATACACAAATTCAAATATAAACTACAATATTTACTGTAATTGGGCTAACAGGTTAAGAAAATACATACTTACAATAAAATATAGAACAAAAAATAAAAAAAAATAAATAATAAAACAAAGAACAACAAAATAAAATGCGTCCTTGTAACAAAAATCAATTTTAGTCAATTAACCGAAACATGGAAAAAATTCTCATTCGAAATTCGGAAAAAAATCATATTAAAAAAAAATAAAAAACATTAAATAATTGAAATAAAATCAGTAAAGTCTAAGCAAATGAAAAAGAGTTTATTTTTATTATTAATTATTATTTTTATTATTATTTACTTTAAAAATTAAAATACAATAATATTCAATGCTTTTCCCATTTACAATAAATTTATTGTATTGTATTCTCTCTTCTTTTGATTCTGCGTCTTAAGTGATGATTGATTCACATGTCATGTTGACGGATGCGCAAAAGCTTTAATTTTAATTTTTTTATAAATAATAATTGAATAAAAAGTATGTAAACTCATTAAATTAAATAAATCAATAAATAAATAATTACAAAAAAAAAAAAAATAAAATAAACGTAGCGCATCAATGCGATTTTGAGTCAATTTTTGGGCCAAGTTTAATAAACAACAAGAAGAACAACAACTTCATCACCTATATAAAAATAAAACACAATGAACAAGAAGAAGAACTTATTGTATTAAATAATTAAGAAATTATAAGATAAATGAAATAAATTAAAACACCTTTTTAAAACGCAAAATGATGTTGATGCGTTTAATAAAACAGAAATAATAAATTTAAAAAAAATCTTAAAGAAAATATATAAAAACAAAAAAATATTAATTAAATAAAGTAAAATTATACAAAACAGAAAAGAAACAACAACACATTTTTACTTTCTTATTTCTTTGACTTAAGAACATATCATTTCTTGTTAAATGTAATTTGTATGCTAAGATAAAGAAAATATTAATAAAATATTGAAAACAAAAAAGAAAAAATTAAAAATAAATTTAAAAAAAATAATAATTATGCATTATTGTATGGTAATTTCACAAAGCCTTTTTCTCTACACACACACACACACACACACACACACACACACACACACACACACACACACACACACATTCTCCTTTAATCATTTATGCAATTGATCGGATCAATCTCTTGATTGTTTGATTTATTCATTGCTTCAATTTCCCATTACAAAGGCGTTCGATCATATTTATTTCTTTAATTTCAACAAAATACAAACACACAGAATAATAAATACAACTTTCACTGACACTCTCTCACACATACATATACATAATTATTACTTAATTATATAAAAAAAAAAGAATTAAATGAAATCCCGATTCGAAACACAACAACTGACTACAACAAAACAAACAACATATGTATTTTGCTATATATACGAATCGAATTCCCTTTTAAAATGCAGTTTACCCAACACTTTTGAACTTATGGTACTAAGGACTAAGGACTGCGTGGAATTCCTGATGACAAACACCTTCACTATATTGACAATATCTCTTATATATATATATATAGACATACATATATATATATATATGTATTTTACACTATACTATATATTATTAATATAACAAATATATATATATATAAATTATAAAAAGAATATAAATTAATTAGGTGGAGTAAAATTGTATTTACAAAAAAAAAAGAAAAAACCCGGCATGAGTTTAAAGCAAAAAAGACACACAAAAAAGGCAAATTATGCTAAAGCCGAAATATAAAATCCTTTTAATACTTTATACAAGAAAAAAAAATTATATATATACATATATATAAAAATAAAACAACAATTTATATAAATAAGAAGGAAAATACTAAACAAAAAAGAAAAAATAAAAGAAAAAATAAAAGAAAAAAAAATAAGAAAATAAAAAGAAATTCCAGTCAACATTTTTGGAAGCTAAAAACAAAATAAAAAAATAAATAAATTATATATATAAAAATGAATTAAATTAAATTAAATAAAACACAACTGTTATACATGCAATTTTGAATCTTTCAACAAGCGAAAGGAAAAACTTTCATTTTCATTGCAATAAATAAAAAAGAAAAGGCAAAAAAAAAAAATAAATAAAAATTACAAAAAAAAAAAATATAAAAAAAATGTTAAAAAATAAATGCATGTAAAAAATATATATAAAAATAAATAAATAATAATATATAAGCAATTGTATATATATATATATATTAAAAGAAAAGACAATTATATTGTTAGAAAAGGAAATAAATGGTAAAATTTTACAGACAACATACAACAGACAACAACAACATGAATTACTCTATACAAGGAATATAACATAACAACAACAACAACAATAACAATAACAACAATTTAAACAAAATAAAACAAAATAATTTCTTCTTTACATTTATTATTCAAAACACTTGAAATTTATATTTTAAAAAAATATTAACAATAAACAAAACAATTATTAAGCAAAGAATTTAATGAAAACAAAAAATATTTATAATTTCTGAACAATAACATCAAGTAAAAACGAATTTGTAAACAAAATAAAAAAATTTTAATAAATAAAAAGCATAAAATTAATAAAACCAAAATACAACAACAACAATTTATATTATTTAAAAATAAAAATAACAAAATAAATGCAAATAAATTTAATAAAAAGAAAATCATTGAATTGAAATACTCTTAAAAAAAAAAAAATAAATAATACAAATAAATAAAAAATACAATTAAACAAAAAAATAATAATAATTACTATTAATGTTGGTGATGAAGATGAAAGAAGATAATGAAGATGATAGTGATGTAAAGGAAAAGGCAGCAGCTCTATAAATGAAGTTACTAAAAATATAATTAAAAAAACAAAACAGGTAGCAGAAAGAGCAAAGGGCAGCAGTTAAAATAATGACAGGAGGAGAAGGAGGAGAAAAGAATTATAGTTAAATTAAATTTAAAACAAAAAGAAAAAAAACACACACATACACACAACACAACAATTACATATTTATTAAGTATTTATAATATAATACAATAAATGAATAAATTTAACAATTATAAATAACAGAGAGAAATTTTACATCTTAAAGAAGAAAATTGAATTGAATTGATATGAAATGAAAGAATTATAGCAAATGAAATTAACTAAACAAAGTTTGGAATCACTTTTACACACAAAGTAAAATTTGTAAGGAAAATTTGCAATACAATAGATACAGATTCGAATGAATATAATGTTCCAGAACTTATACTCTATATATTTTTTTTTTTTGTGTGTAGATCAGAGAAACCCAAGTATTTTCGAACAAAAAAAAAAATCAATTCAAATTCAAATTCCCCAAATGACTTTACTTCGTAATAGCAAACAACAGACGATTTTCAAATGAATTCATTCATCAGAAAACAGGAAAATTGGTTCTTAGAAAGGCATAATAGATAAAGAAGTTAGGGAATGTTAACAAGATAACACAGAATTGTCCGATAAACATACATATAAAACTAAAATACCAACTACAAATACAAAATATAAAAAATATAAAAATATTGGAAAGATTTTAAACAAACAAACAAACAAACAAAATTTATTAACATAAACCAAACCAAACCAAATTAAATATATATAAATATATATTAAATAATGATGATATATAATGATAAAGAAGATGGTGAAGATACAAGATAAAGAAAATAAAGAAGAAGATTATTAAGAATATTTAAATCTAATAAATAAGATACAAAATACCGAAGACAAGATACATTATGTGTACGAGACGAATTGAGATGAGGGCTGAGATGAGATGATGAATGATGAATGATATTGATGATGGATGCTTATAAAAGTATGAAGTCAAAAATAAAATTTAAAAAATAAATAAACAAAACAAAATAAATTCAATGTCGATAATGAAAGATGATGATGATAAATAAATATGATGCAGAAATCTCTGATGCAAAAATAAGTAAATAAATTAATAAATAAAATATGAACATTGTTCAAAGAAAAAAAAAACAATTATCATTTAATGGTGTTTTATTTCATCGATAACAAAGTATCAAAAATATTGTAAGTATGGTATGGTATGGTGGGTCTTCTATAGAGAGAACAGACAATTGCATTTGTAATGTTTCCTATGGTCAACGAGATTTTTAACCTAGGTTCATCAAAGCCTTTAGTATTATTTTATTTCAACTGATAATCGGGGACTCCCGGGAAGGGCACATGGTAAGTATTGCCAATCTAGGTGCTTTGTTCTTATTTTTAAGAAGAGATGTTTTTCGAAAGCTTAAGAACTAACTACACTAAAATCACTGAAACATTTGTTGAGGACCATTCACCAGAGAAATTTCCAAAGGGATTTTTGTATTAATTTTGCTGGGGTCTGCCACATATCAGAGTGTGGCACTGATATACTTGTACTCTTCTTGCTGCTAATCCTAATACTAAATACATGCTTATAAATGGGTAATTGTATATCTGTGTTCTTACGATTTCGAATGTATCTTTAAGATTTTTCCTTTCAAGATAACGAGAGCAGTCAGGGTTTCTAAATATTATGTTTAAAGGCCTATAACTCGAGAACTACTAAACCGATTTGAATGATTCTTTTATTAATAGAAAGTTCTTGTTGCATTTTTAATTTATGAAATTTTTTTGTAAAAAATATGTTTTATTTAAACAAATACAAATGGCATGCGCAGGCCATGTACATTGAATATTTTTCTCAAACAAAAATTAAGGTATACTTACATACATAGGTAAGTATACCCTAAGATATAGTGGCGGATGAAAGTCAATGAGCAGAAATATAAGCACTTCACATTCAGACTGAACTAAGATCTTATATAGACGGAAATTAAGAGTACCAAGTCCAAACTGGCTAATCAACTCCTAATCTGACGTGAGTCTTGTGTAGAAGATCTTATTATTCATCTGCATTATTTAACCAAATTGGTCCTATGATTCTGAATTGTGGGATACCTAAGGAAACCACGAGTAATAGTTGAGTTTATACAAACAAATCCTTAAAATAACCTCTGGCACTTCATCGTATATCAGAATTATAGATATCCACAAAAAAGTACACATTTTGCTAGTAAAAAAAGAGCATTATAAACGGAAACGTAACTATATAGAAACATGTGAATAAAAACACGCTCAATACGTTAATCTACTCTTGTTTGTACAAGAAACTCCTCTCGCCTGTTTCATAAGGATCGTCCAGACATTTTGTTAAGTTAGAGGCATGTAATGTGAAGTGAACTTCTTTCTCCACCTTGCAATATTTATGGATTGAATATTGTTTGTGTTAAAATTCAATATTAGAAGATATTGGTCATGTCCTTTGTTCAGCCTTGCTTGTACATGTGTACTAAATATTGTAGATCATTGGATGGAATGAAAAGCACAAATACTCCGTAACAGATAATAGAAAAGGCAATCAATTTGTCTTATTGAATATTATTGTATACAAAAAAAAAAAACTAAAACCATACACATTTCAATTAACATTTTACCAAAATTTATTTGCAACTTAAACACAAAAGAAAACAATAACTAAAAGATAATTTAACACGTAGTTGCTTAATCCGATTTAATATGGCAAATCTTCTTTTGTTGGAGATTTGGCAAATTTGCATCACACCATTTTGCATACCAACGAGCACTTAGCTCAGCACTTTTATCTGGATCGACCAATGGTACATAATCCATGTGAATAGATGCACGTAAGCGATTGTACATAAGAACCGATGAAGTAAATGAGGCAATTGCTCGCCATGAGTAATTTAAATGTTTTTTGATAAAAGGTTGTGTCACCTTCACAAAGAACTCATAGACGAAAGCAATAAGGAAGAAAACAAAATGTGGCACAAACCAAAAACTTTGATTGATTTTGAACTTTTGTCCAAGGAGTGCCATCTTCTGGACAAAACGTGAGACATCGTTGATGCCAGTATCATCTGTGACGAAAATAGGTAAGCCATTGACAGCCTTCTCGGAGATCTTTAAAGCTTTATAGGCGCAGATATGACCCCAAGCAACGTTGCCTAAGAACAGAACAGAATTTGATTAATTGATTCCTTAGATTGTGATCCAAAATACACTCTTATGGCTTACCAGCATAAACCAATTGTTGTTTACCACCAGTACCAGCAATACGTGGAAAGACATTGCCTCTTTTTGTCAGATAGGCAAATATGTTTGGTATAAAGTGTGAATCACATTCTCCATAGGTTAAGGGCGCGCGTATAGCGCAAGTAGCCAAGTAATCTAAAATGAGGATAATTTAAATCCAAATTAATTGTGTTCCCGAACAAATGCAAATCATAATGTCACTTCACTTACCAGTTTGATTTTGTAATGGCGCCCCATTTGAATTCAGTACAATTTGCTCGGCGCGTAGCTTTGATGCCGAATAACCTGGTATAAGAAATTTCTTATCAAATTCCTCAATATTTTGACCATCGAAACGTGGAGTTTCTATTTTAGATTCCGTTTGATTAATAACAACCGAGAAGGTACTACCCTTGAAGGGGACAAAAGTAACTGAAGCGCAACTCGAATACACAAGACGTGGTACATTGTGTTTGATACAAAGCTCGACAACAGTGCGAGTACCTGATTCGAAGGATAGATATACATACATATATTATTTAAATATAATTTTGATATGTGGTATTTATTCTTCTTGATTTTCTCCTTACCATCAACATTAACACGCTCCAATTGGTCATATTTTGGTGGATACTCAATGCTGACAAGGGCAGCACAATGAAATACACCCGAAACGCCTTTGAAAGCATCTTCCAGTGTCTCAGATGATTCAGTTATATCAGCAACATATGTACGTAGCTCTGGGGCCTCACGATGGCCTGCAATTTTTGTAAGTAAATAATCATTATTCATTAAGTTAAGCTATATGCGGTCTTATTTGACTTACCAATATTATTTTTGTATGCTACTTTGTCTAATGAACGTATCTCGCTTATACCCAATTCCTGTGTATGTTCGAGTAGTTGTTTAATTAGATGTTGACCCAAAAAACCACTGCCGCCAATGACTAAGATCACATCACCAACACTTTTGACACTTTGATTTGCCATCTTATGGACTGGGCGACTGGATTGACTTCAAGAAACTACTGACTGTGAAAATATAATTTTCCACCAAACTTTAAATACAAAAATATAATGAAGTTAATTAAATTAATTACATTTATAATTGCACAAGTAAAGATTTCCAAACAAAGCAACAAACAAACACACACACGAGTAATAAAGTTAATGCTAGAAAAATGCACAAGCCAAAAACTTGAGTCTTCTATGCTCCACATGTGTCGGCATTATAAATTATAATACATTCGGTCTTGAAGCTGGTTAAAATCAATTTCAAAGTCATCTATGATGTTGGGGTCAAAAATCATTCCGCTTGTGTGTTTCTATTAAAATTTTTATAGCATTGCGACAAAAGATGAAACAAGTTATAGTGTTGTTTGTTTCTTTTTTTTTTTTTGTTGGTTTGCTTTCCATGTTAATATGTTATTTGGCCAGGGTCAGTTTTTTTTTTTTTTGGATTTAAGCTGAGAGCATGAGAGCAAAATGCAATGCAATGAAGTGAAGTGAACCTACAAACAAAGGAGTTGTGAATGTAACTCGGATCAGATCAGATGAGACCCGACCCGACAGAAGTGTTAAAGTTAAAGTTGAGGAGAGCAATGGTAACAACAGCAAACAACTTAAGTAAGCCCAAGTTAGCGCGTGTGGCTAGTTTGGATTATAATAACACAACAAAGAACTGGTTTCCGTGTCTTAAACACATTTCTTGTTTTAACAGTAGCGTGTACAAGTACAATATATCTCTCTTGATTGAACTCTTTTCCATCAAGAGTTCTTCCCATGGGGGTCAAACACTCACTCTCTCACTCACTCACTTGTTGTCTTTAACAATTTTCACTTTCATGCACAACACACACATCCACCACCACCATTCTCTTTCTCTCTCTTTCACTGGTCATTGCACTTACTTCAATTCTTTAAAAAATAAAAGCTCTACGACTCTTTGTTTATTGTGATGTTGCACAATGGCCAAATTTATTTGTTTCTTTACTCAAAATTTCACTTTCAATCGGACGCGTCTGACTCCCGTGGTGTCTGCAAACTAATTGACAGACAAGATCGCGTCTTAACTTTTCTTGTGTTAAAGTTGCAGTTAACAAAATAAAACAGTGTTGCCGTGTTGACTTCAGTTCAAAACTGCCAAATAAAATTTAATGTAAAACGAATGAATAAGTCAAAAAAAAACTGAACCGGTTGCTAAGACAATAATTTTATATCATCTTTCAACTTTTGTTTATGATAATTTTTTTTTTTTTGTTTATTTTTGTTTTTGTTTTTTTGTTGTGTTTTGTTATTGTGTAATCAATCATTTAATGAAGTTGTCAAGTAAGCAAGCATTCAATGATTCAATCATCATCATCGACTCAGTTATTTACATTGCGTTGCATTACAAATAAAAAATAAAAAATTAACTTAAATTGACATCCAGCAATTTCTATATTCATTTAATAAAATGTTCATCAAGAGACTGCATTTTCGAATCTGTAATTACCTAAAAACCCCTTCTATCATAGCTTTTAACGATGTCCATGCGCATAGTTTTTTGTCATTTAGTTTTGTTAAACCCCCTCAATAAAACACAATCATACAATTTCTTAGATCATAAACTCTTTAATAATTGAACAAAGTTTGTCACACTGGACTGTTCAAAAAGTTCAATGTTGTGAGATTTTGCAGTTGTATGTAACAAATCGGATGACTCTTACTCAAGACTCAGGAAAAAAAAAAGGCAAGAGTACCACAAGGTATATTGTTTACTTAGGACCTACTCTCTGACCCAAATTGCGTCATAGCCACATTCGCAGCTGACATCTCGCTTCATGCTGTTGGTGATACCAAAAGTGACTCAGCAGAAAAACTTAAAACACCATTAAATAAAGGTTCCCATTGGATGACAGAATGGCGTACGCACTGAACCAAATGAAAACCATACACATAGTTTTCACGTATAATAAAACGCAACATATACCACTCTATAGAGGGGATGTGCAGATTCCATACTCAAATTCAGCCAAATGCTTTGGTATGACACTCGATTGGAAACTTCAGTGGAATGGAACACGTCAAGAAAAAAGGGATAAACACACAAAACAAATTACTAATATACAAACAAATATTGAAAATAGTATGGATTTATGGAGCGAGCTATGTCCAGCCAAAGCCAACAACACACAATCCAACAATATCAAAACAGAAACCATAGAACCATGGTATTACAGAAGTGATGGCATTGAAAGCAACCTTAAAGTAAAATCTGTTAACACAGAAATAACAAAACTTGTAGCGGCGCATAAAAACAAGCCAGTACATCATAGTATAAATCCACTCTACCTGAAATCAATGGGCTAATATGGCGGGTCAAGCGCATCAAACCCAGTGTTCTTATGTCTTCATAACAACTCTCCGAATTAAAGTATAATTTGTAAATGTATGAACTAGTTACAGGAAAACACAAACATAAAATTAGTTTTCAAACGGAATTTCGGTTCATTAATACCATAGATGTATTTGTCCACCAATAAAAAAAAAAAAACCTTCTTGGGAAAAATAGACTTTAAATATACAAAATCCTTCGCAATTCTTATCCATTGTCTTCACAAAATCATTTCATAAAGCCGAGTTTTGTATGTTGGGGAGGTCAATAAGTGACAGAAACAAAAGACATCCACTGCCTTCAGACTGTAACTAATAGAAAACTATAATACAATACAAGTAAGCAAGTAGTTTTTCATTTATGAACTTTTGCATTTGAGAATAGTTTTTGATGTTTTTATGTTTGTTTCGGTTTCTTTTTTTTCTTTTTTTTTTTATTATTTAACAATAAATTACATGGAAATTGTATTGAGTATTTTAAAGGTAAATAAGTTTTTAGATTTTGTGTAAACGATTGTAAATAGAATTTTTTTAATGAATACTTTTGTAATTATTTATCATTTCATTAAGTAAGCATCAAGCTAACATCATCACCATCATCATCATCATCATCATCATCATATTAGCAAACAAGTTAAGAGAGTGTAAGGGAATTTAATGGATAAGTTTTTTTGTTTTATGTTAATAATTGTTTTCGTTGCATATTTTTATATATCTTTTGTTACGAAAAATAAGAAGGCCGCCGTACGTGTTTAAAATTACGTTTATTGTTTGCTTTGCTTTGCACTTTGCCTCCGGCCTTCATTGCCAGCCATCGCAAGTGTGATTTTTCACATAAAATTTTTCATATATTTATAGTATTGTATATAATTTTATTTTTATAATTATTATTCTTTATTATTATTGTATTGTATATTATTATTGTTGTTTTTGTTATTGGGTTGTTTAAGTACTGCCACGGTAACATTTAACATATATAAACATTATAAGATATTTTACTTTTATTCCATTTCTATTGGTATTTTTTCTTTAATATAAATTTGTATTTAGTTGATTGAGGATTGTTTTAAATAGAATCAGTAGATTTAATAACAACATTGCAAAATATTTATTTAAATTTAGCTAAGCAGAGACAAAACAAGTGGAGAGAGACATTTTTTTTTTCTTTTTTATATATATATATTTTTATATATACAAATTAAATTGAGTTTGTCTTTTCTTTCTTTCATATACAAATGAAAAGAAAACCACAACAAAATCAAAATCTTTCTATGTATCATGCATTTTTTCTATATTATTCGACAAATATATTTCATAATCTTCATCACCATAATCATCATCATAAATATAAACAATCTAAACATAATGAACAAAGATTATACAAACGAACGAGCGTTAGATATATAGATAAATAGATAGGAGAATAAATTTATACTTAAATTATGAACTTGCAATGCAATGTGATGCATTTTGGATTTGCATTTGTTTGCTTTTGTTTTATCAAGTAACTTTGCTTCATTATTATTAGTATGTAACAATTTAGATTAGACTAAGAAGAACAACAAGAACAACTACATTTGTTTGCTATTGTTGATGTTGTTGTTATAGTTGCTGTGTAGTTAGTAATTTGGTTGTTGTTGTATTGTCACTTTAATGCAATATAAATTATTGTAATCAATATGACAAAGCCGATGGTGAACGAGAACCGACTGTAAAATCTTTGTAAACCGAAAACACAGAAATCTGCAATGGAAAAACAAAAGCTTTTATTATATTTTATTTCTATATTGTTGTAGTGTGTCATACCTTATCCTTTAACTGCTGACATAACTTCTGACCATTCATTAATAGCAATAGGACATCATTCAGCCAGGCAACTGAGGCCTCTGCTTGACGTGAATCAAAACGCATTGTCCCTTGATTATTAAGTAATTGGTAAACGGCAATGATTAATTTATGACTCTGCAGATAAAAGCTAACTGCCAAATCCTCTGGCAAATTAGGCACAAGTGATTTCTGCTTAATAAATCAAAAACCAAACAAATAAAGTAAATAAATAAATACATAATATCTAATGATAAGTTTATAATAAGAAAGACAAACCATATTGCGTCCTTTTATTAATTCATCTATTGGCTTCTTTTTGGGTACTAATAAACTATTGCGACCACGTTGCAATGCATCCAAAATATTGCCAATCACATGAAGCACTTCATCGGATGTTCTATTATATAGATGTATGGCAATGTAACAAGAGATAAAAGTGTCAAAAAGAAAAAAAGACAAATGGAAATTTAAGTTGATAATATATGCAGAGATACGCAGAAACATTCGTCATCATATACAATACATGCTATACATACTTAAAATGATAAGAACTATCAACATCATCGATGTGATTGATTGCTGTTTGTAAATGATTGGCGGCATCTTGCACCTGCTGTAATTTCCACGGCGAGTCTTGTGTTATTGAGGTACGTTGCGTTTGATTCGGTGCTTTAATTAATCTAAAGCTAATGTCCTACAATAATAAAAAGAAACGGAAGAAAAAATGATAACTCAACACGTCACATAAGTTTCATACATTATTTTGCAAAATAAATCAATACAAGTTCACTTTAAAGTTCATTACTACACATGTTATGGCAAATGTTGTAATCACTTAAAGGGTAAGGGGAGTTTTGATGATTTATTTGCTTGCTTACGCTTACCGCTTGTGTTATGCTATCGCCTGTGAGTGTGAGTACCGCCTTCAATTGATCGGGCGATACAGTGAGTATAAACTTTTCAGTCTTTTTTCCCTCATTTTCATAGAGCGGCACAGGGAAACGATGTGCGCATTCCTGCATTGATTAGATGACATTTAAAACAATCACTCAAGTGATTAATCAATCAATGCTTAGGCAATTAATTATTTCCAGAAACTTACTATTAAAATGCTTCGCAATTGCTTCAGTATAGCGTGGACTTCCTGCCGTAAAACCCATTCAAACTCGATTTGCTAAAACAATAAAAAATTTGCTTAGTTTACATTTTATGTATTTTAAATGAATTGATTCTTTTAACTAACCAGATTTCGAGCTTCTTCCTTTTCCGTATCCACCATCGTCATCTTTAGTTTACTTGAGTTCTTCTGTCTACTGCTGCTACTCTTATTGTTGTTATTGCTGTTCTGGGCACGATGACCACCAACTTTTGTCCGTTGTTAAGTACCACGCAATCGAACACAGTTGTGTTGTTTGTTTATACAATAATTAATTGTTAAATTGTCGATGAATAGGAAATTAATAAGTTTTAATGTTTTTCTTATTCTTCTTCCTCTTCGTACCGACCAGAGTCGTCATCGATACATACCACCACCACCACCAACAACAATGAAACCATCGACACTTTGCAGAGTTGCCGCCTCTGGCACAGTATGCAAATGACGTTGTGTGTACGAGCTACGCTGTCGTTGTAGCTGCTTGTAAGTCCAATTTGAGGTTGAACTAAAATGGATTTACTTTATTTTAATACAAATTTTATATAAATATGTAATTTCTTTTGAAATTCATTAAACTACGCTCAACTTAGCCAACTCTATATCAATAATAAACAGTGTAGCCATTTGAAATTTGATAACACCTTGAAACACCATGTGCTTTGGTAACTTTCTATGCTAAACACCCTGTTCGAACGCGCTAAATCTTAAATTTGAAATTGCTCATTGCAGTTGTGAAGAAATAGAAGAGTAATAAAACTTTTAAATCAAATGAATTTAATTTTTATTTACTCATATTGACGTCATGTTTACTTTAATATATTCTTAACAGTCAACAGTTTTAATGGTTTCCACACCAAATATGCCAAAGCAATTTCATTGATTATTTACTTAATAAATTTTTTTATGAATATATTAAATTCGGCGCCTTGCTAATTAACACTTATTTTTGGTTATCATTCAATTGCACGCATGCGTAGCTTACAGACACATTCAATAGAAGCTTTTTCTACTTCTCATGTCTCGTGGCGATGACTAATTTCCATCATTAAGATTTCTTTGGTCTTTCATAAGTACAAACATTTTATATCTATTTATATGTGCATGCATATATGTATGTATGTACAAGTATGATAGTGAATTTAATGTGGAAAAATTTCCATGTAAAGAAAAATCACCGTTTATTTTTATTAATTAAAATGAAAAGAAATTAATAAAAATCACCAACACACTGAAAGTGAGCATTTGCATTTATATAAGAATTATAAATAAATTGTTGTCTTTTATTTTTTTATATAGATATATAGAAATGTTGGTCATCATAATCTACACTAAGCCTCATGCCTTAGCGTGGGATCAATCAATCATTACAAAGTCTTAGTGTCAATTTGTATTATCAACTGATAAGAGTTTCTTATAATGGCCATGGGCGTCAGCTGAATAACATAACTTGGGAGGTCGAAATTGATAATGAATGCTTAAGAACCTTTCCCATAAATGAAGGGTTTGGGGACGATGATAAATTTATAAAAAAAAAAAATATATGTGCAATATATAAATTTTTACTTTTCTTATAATTTTGATAATTTTTTTTATAAATTGTTTTGTTTTTTAATTTATTGATTTGAATCTTATCAGAATCCACTGCGTGGTCAATTTTAATAAATTAACGATTATTTTCTATTTTGTATCTATCGTTGATATTGTATTATTATTATTATTATTATTATTATTGTTATTGTTTCATACCTGAGCGGCATTGTTCTTATTGTAAAATGATTGTCAATAAATTTTATTGGAATTATTGTTTTTGATATTGTTGCTATTATTAACACGCGATGCCGACGTCTACAACGACGACAAAAATATAAAGAAAACAAAAGTTTTCAAGATCAAAACACTGCATAAATATATTAAACAACACACAATATTGTTCTACTGTTCAAATAATCTATGCCACATGAAGTAAATACTGGGTTTAAAGTATTTTATTTATAAGAAAACAAACATAAACAAAAAACAATGAAATAGGAAATAGGTTGAATTATCAAACGTTAAAATGAACGAAAAAAACGAAAGAAATGATAGTAGTAGAACTTTACAGTCGAAGAACACGCGCGTATTTCTTTGCGGTAAGCGCAAACTCAAACTGATTGAAAGAGTTAAGCTTTTGCGGCGCCCTACTAAGCGATAGCCGTCGTCGCAATCAACAACAACACTACCAACAGGTGTGATCTAACACTCACACACACACACACACATAGATACAGACATAGTATATATACATACATGTGTATTTGATCCAATCGAAATTGACTGTTGTTGTTATTATTAGTGCTTTTACTTAGAGAAGAACTTGGCCAAGCGGCAATTGGCAATTGATAACAGCAACGTTAAAGTAAAAGTAAAACGTAAGCTTATGGTTTGCCAAACTATCGATATTTCATAATACATATGTATATCGATAATATCGACAGTTTGAATTTTGTTAGTTTTACAGCTTGCACTTAAGAAATTCAAACAAAATTTGTAAGCATTCAATAATGTAAACACAAAACTTAAATATCAACACTTTTTTTAAATTTTTTTCTTGTTGTTGTTTAATTATGTATTATTTATTTTGAATCTACAATATCAAAACAATGTGTATACATTAGCTAAATTTTATGAGGTAAACATTTATTTTGAAGTTTTAATAGGTAGAATAGTGATTAGGTCACTGGTTGAAGAGGGAGGAGAGATCCAACGGATGATAGCGCTTTATTCTGCGGAGTTGATGGCTGTTGTCCATGAGTTGCCCTGCAAGGACGTTTACGTTCATAGCGGCGGCTAAAAGTAGTGATGGTTTTTGCAACCGTAGCCATCTTGAGGTCGCAGTGAATGACATCGTTGCGAACATAGAATGGGCACCAACTAAAGCCCAAAAAACTTCGGATTGAAATCTCTGTATGATGTTGACATTGGAAGCTGCAGTAGAGCCCCATAACTGAATGCCATAGGTCCAGATGGGCCTTAGAATCGCATTATGTTAAGCTGAGACCGCTTGTTGAAGAGGTGTTTTCTCCAGTTAAGTGCTCTTATCCAGAGTTAGCACTAAACTAAACAGTGGGAAGCATGTGTCAATATCAAGTGTATAATATCTGGTGATGAATAAATAAATACTTTTTGAAAAAACACAAAATTCGTGATACTTTTTGAACAGACCTCGTACATACCTTTCATTTTCTTTTATTACTTTAATTAACAATATTTTTGTTTATAATAATTTAATAATAATTTATTTGTATTATTAAAATGTATGACCTCAACTGCTGGCACCAATTTAGCCAATTGCTAATCTTAAATGACTTTAATTAATAATATTAATTACTGAGATTAAAAATATTTTATTATTTATTTAAATTCATAATTTAGTTTTAACATTTTATTAGCAAAATTTAATAATATTTCTTAATAGTTTTTATTAAATCATTATTAAATATTAACTATTATATTTCAATAAAAATAATTAAATTTAATTAATAAAATCCTAAATTCGTTTTAAATCTTATAAATCATTTCTATTTCTCACAAATGTGATAAACTCTCCACTCGCACATCGCCGATTTGTGCAAATCGAATAAGGAAGAAAAAGCGATGTGATTAATATACGAGGTCTGTTCAAAACGTATCGCGAATATTTATTTTTCTCGGTCCACGTGTATACGGATTTCGATTTTTTTGTTTTGCTATGGTGGTACATACGTACTTATGTATATCCCCAACATATGTTGTCATTATCGGCCATTTTGCGTTGTTGGTTTTTTTTTTTCTTATAGATGAAAACGTGAGACGCGTTTTGGCTCGTCTTCGATTTCTGCCTATGCCAAAAGAATCTGTATTAATTTGTTTGTGAAATATAAAATTAAGATCTCCAGGGCACTTGAAATATAGTCTGTGGTATTTTCCGAGTTTATCTTAAGCAAAACAAAAATATAAGTGATAAAAATCCGCTCAAAAAATGTGCCTTTATAATATACAATTTCTGTTTATTCTTTGCACGTAGATAATAGATTAAATCCCATTCATTTACAATAATATAGTCAAGCAACAGGAAGCAACACTGGAGATTTCGTAATGCATCAATGTGCAATTGAAATGTCATGGGAAAAATGTAATTTATTTAATAAATTACTTTCAAAACTTATGTAGAAACATCTCTTGAAGTCAAGAAATTTAAATATTGTTTCATATAGACATAGAAAGTGGATTGTTGACCACTTAGATATTCCATTCCTAAAACATATATTGTGTATCAAAATTAAGATATTTAATTTTTAGAATCATTAAGTCAATGGATTTTTTATAATGTAAAAATTCATTCTTTGTTTGTAGATAATAAATTAACGTTTATTCTGAACTTTAGGTGGTTTAGTGAAATTTTTGCAGTCGAAATCGTGGTCACAAAGTTAATTATGAAATACATTAAAGTGAAAGCCTTATTAGATTGCCCTTTTAAAGTCTAGAAATTGAAATCTTTTCTTACTTATGTTTAAATACAAGAGAGGATTGAAAGATTTTGGAAAAATCCCACACCAAACTGAACCTAAAAACCTGACACTTTGATAGTGGGTTTCTTTTATGGCGTAGATGACCATTAAGCTATTTCATTTCTAAAAGGATCAAATGATTTGCATATAAAGTGTTGGGGTTATTCAGAATCCATCAAGTTATTTCCAACAAATTTTATCTGTTACCAAAATTTAAATTGAAGAAGCTCGTTTATCTCAATTAGACAATCAATTTCCTGTTGCAAGGATGAAGAATCAAAAATGAAATACCAGTCAAATTGGCAGAATTCAATGTTTTGGGGATAAACCTAATGAAATAATAAAGCAAATACACATAAATTCACCACGTTAAAATGTAGTTTAATATTTTTTTAACGTATGAAAAAAAAAAATCATTTTACAAAAAAAGTATAAAAATTGTGAAAAATGAGTCGAGAACAAAATAAAAATAATATTAAATATTTTACAAATGACACCACTGCTACAACAAACACTTTTGTGTATATTTGTGTGTGTGTGTGTTTGTGTGTGTGTGTATGTGTGTGGATGTGTCTGTGTTTGTGTATGATTGTGTAGGTGTACGTGTAGTTGTAGGTGTTTGTTTCTAGGTCTCCTTTTTCCTTCTTCTCTAAAACTTTGGTCTATTCGCCAGTCATCATCTCCATGAATTCTGTAATTAAATTAAATAAAAACAAAAACAACCGTTATTTATTTATATATCTTTCTCTATCAGTCTCTCTCTCTGATCTCGGTCCATATGTTTGCTGTAACTCATGCAATGAAATTAGATGCTTTTGCGCATTTTTTTTGGGTCGCTCGGTTGATCGTTTTAATAAACAAGCAAAGGAAAACAAAATAACATAAATTAATGTCAATAAATTTCCATGGCGTTGTATGCATCTGTATTTGTGTATGTATGTATATGTATGTCTGTGTATGTGTGTGTGTGAATCTGAAATTTTCATGTTTTTGGTTGTCAAAACTAAAAATAGCGAATTTTTTTTATTTTATATATTATTTTGATAGAATATTTTTTTTTTTTTGTTTTCTGCTTCTTTTCATGATTAAACTGTCATAATCATTCCAAGATCTCTGTCCGTCTGTCGGACAGATGAGGATGATGGCCGCGATGATGATGATGATAATTAAGATATTTTTGTTGATGTTTTTAGTATAATTTTATGTTTTAATTTATTATTTGTTTTTCTTCCGTTTTCTTTTCTTTTTTGATGGGGGAAAGCGAACGCAAACAATTATAAAATTTTTTTTATGACTCACCATCAAAATCAACTGTACCCGAACCATCGGAATCAATTTCTTCAATCATCAAATCCAATTCATGTTCAGTCAATTGATCGTCAAGTTCCTTGAGGATCTCCTTTAAGCTGGTAGTTGGAATAAAACCATTGCCTTGCTTGTCATATAAACGGAAGGCTTCACGTAACTCCTTTTGCATAGCTTCAGCATCTTCTTCAACAATAAATCTGTGTTAAGAAATTGAGAGAAAGAATTTGAAAGACATTCATAAGTGTTGGGTTCTATTCTATTTAACTTACTTGGCAGCCAACTGTACGAATTCACCGAACTCGAGACGACCAGATTCTATTTATAGAAATTATAGATTTTTATTCAAACTTGAATATGGTAATCAATCAATCTGAACTTACTGTCTTCATCGACTTCTTCGATCAATTCCTCTAAGATTTTCTTATCAAAGGGTTGACCCATCAAACGCAGAATATCGGCAACCATTTCAGTTGGGATACTTCCAGTTTTCTGGTGATCAAAGCTGTTGAAGGCCTTTTGGAGCACTAAAAAATAAATGGCAATGGAATTTCAAATGAAAACTCATCATACAAAATCTTAAGGTTTTTCTTTAACTTTCAATTTTTAACAATATTCTACTTTTCTTTAGTTTGATTTTACTTACCAGCAATTTGCTCAGGTGTCAGATCTTCATCCTTAAATGATAGAAAATGAAAATCAAAATATCAAATTAATAAAATTCAAGTTCATATTTAGATTGGTAGTTAGAAAGATAGATAGATAGATGAGAAGATATATATTTAGGTAAATATATACTTCGATAGATGGAAAGATAGATAGAAACTTACAACAATTTCGCTCATTTTTGCTTAGTTTATTTATTAATACAAGGATGAGGATACGCTCCAATTACGAATATCAAAAATACCAATCTAAACGAATACCGTCCACGGCCAGGTTCGCGTGCCAACTACAACGCTTCATTGGCGCGTATTCCAAAATATATGAACTTGCCACGTCGACAGAGATGCCTGGCGGCAGCATTCGTCTTCGCGTCGCTGATGCCATGTTTCTTTATGCCACGATACACACATTTTCCAACCAATTTCCACCCAACACGAAGTGAAACAAGATTTTTATTGTTTTTTAGAAAGAACTGTAAATACGCGAGCAGAAAATAAATAAACTGCGAAAAAGACCATCATCATCATCATCATTGTATAGTATCTGATTTGTCTATATACAGAACAACACGTCTGTATCTCTGATGTGTTGTTGTTGTTGTTGTTGCTGTTGTTGTTATTGCCATTATCCGTCTGAGCATCTGAGTTCGTATAGTGGTTTACAAATCGGATATTGGCGATCTGAATGCGGGACATGGCAGGAGTGGTGGTTAAGATACGACGACGATGGGCTATAATGCGATTCGTTGCGCTTAGGCCTACTACATGGGAGGGAGCATGGCCCGACATATGCATTAGTAAAGACATAAACTACTTAAACGACAAGCAGACAGACAAATAGACGCTATGGAGCCAATGAATGCCACTTATACATACGATATACTTATGTCTTGTATTCTCTCTTTATTCTTTCTCACTTTCAGTATAGACTACACTTTTGAGTTCCCGTAAATAATACAAAACAGATTCTTGTTTATGTTGTTTTATTATATTTTGTGATCATTCTAAATTTTTCTTATAATTCGATGGGTGGTTCAGCTGCATCATTGACTAGTTACAAGCGTAAATTACAAGGAAAGGATTATTTTCTAAAAGAATCTCGATTAATCTGACCCTGAATTTGAATCTCTTCGTCGGTGTTGCGCGGAAAATATTCTTTTGCTGAATCATTCGGATCACGTGGCATATCGCGATTTTCCAACCAACCGTAGACTTGATTTTCCGTAACTGGGGCAGAGCGATTTTTTCGCTGATCGTAAGTTATACGCTTCTGTATTTCAGTTCCAAATTTTTCTGCTTTACTTTTGATTTTTTCACTTATCTGGGTATCGTGACGAGCATAGAATTTTGGTGTTAATGGTTTTATAGCGTAGTCCGGGCGAAATTCCTCGCGCTTGCCATCGCGGCAATAGGATGTTACTAAATATATGGCAAAATAAATATAATAAATTAAATTAAAGGATACAAATAAAGACAAATTCGCTTTGTTTGCTGACTAACAATTAATTTTTGAAGTTGTTTTCGAGTTATCTGATTTCTCTGTTGTGGCTTTCTTATTTCCATCAGAGTCCTCGCCACTGACGATGTCCTTTCCGGCGCATACATCGGAAGAGTCTTTTAACTCAATGGCAAATCTCTTAGCGAGCTCTTTGTCTTTTTCGGTTATTTCAGTATCGTGACGAGCGTAAAATTTTCGTGTGACTGGTGTTTCCTCGTGATCCGCCAAAAAATCCTTGGCTCTGCCATTGTTGCAACATGCCATAACTAAATATGCTTATGCCAAAAATAAATGTGTAACCGACTGAATATATTGTACATTAATTAAATAAAACAAGTAAATTTTGAAAGAACGAAGATGAGATTGCTTTGTTTATGTTTGTAATACTAACGATTATTTATCGATGGCAATGTGATCTTAAAATTATTTGATTTCTCTGTTGTATTAACTGTATTGTTGGCATTGCCACTGGCAGCCGATGAATTGTTTAAGAGCGCTGTGAGTGTTGCATGCGATGAACTTAGAGTGCTGGTTATGATTTTTGGTTTTATAGTTGACTGGGTACTGGCAGTGACACTACCACCGCCGCCACTTCCACTGCTGTCGCTCGGTTGCACGCAATTGACAAAGTTTGCCTGAACGCCAGCTGAACCAGTTGTACTAGCGGAGGCGGTAGCATTCTGACCACCACTGCTACTACTATTAGCCAACTCAGCTTGCATGCCTTGTAGTAAAGCATTTCTTAAATGACTATTGCTCTGTGGACTATTCCCAATTGAAAAGGAATTTGTTATCAAGCCACGACTCTTAATATTTAAGTCCACAAAGAAGAGCTTCATCTTTTGTATCATAGACTCTGTGACAGTGAAGGTCATCATCAGTGACAAATCAATACCAGGTTTATTTCGATAGAGTTCATGGGTTCGCTGCAATTGGGTGACTTCGTCGTAAATGAGGAAAAGGAATCTGGAGTTTTTATTCTCTTGCAGTATGATATTCTGTTCGGTTAACCAATCGCGATCGGGGTTATCGGGCAAATAACGTATTAGTTCGGGATGTTTGCTGGCGAGACGCTCTTTGCCATCAGTACCAAAGCCAAAAGCCATATTGGCCTGAACATCAGACAAATTTTGTGCTGGTCGATATGATTGCTGTGTTCCAAAAGATTTGACGGCGTATTGGTGGAGCTGCAGGCACTCCAACACCTGGAGCAGCGGTGTTACTAGTGGCGACTACTACTGTGGTGGCATTATTATTTGAGTTGATTGCTTGCTGTGGTCTTTGTTGGACTAGTGCAGGTGGCTGTGTCCTAAGTAGAGTTGGCACAGGTTGCAGAGACGCTTCTGTTTGAGCTGTTGGGACTGCAGCGATGGCAAACACTTTATTGCTAACTTCATAGACTGGCTTCACAACAGCTGGCCGTTTGACGGCTACGCGTATTGACTGCTCTTCTGCTGTGGCAGCGGCCAATTGTGGTACCTGATTGCGAGGTCTTATTGTGTTATACTGAGCCTTGGCATTCTCCAGCAAAGCACAGCACATTTTTTGTAGCTGAAGTCATTTATAAATAAAATAAGTGAATTTTGATTCGAAATAAGGCAACTCAACAACTCACCGCGTCTTCACTGACAGCATGCTGGCCTAGATTCTCTTTAATATTACGATAAGCTGGATTAAAGTAGCTGTCCATGAAGCGTTTGACAATCTCATTGGCCTCCTGATCGAAAGCTTGCTGAACGCTAATGCGAAGTAATTCCAGTGAACGCATGGCTGATTCAGCATTCATGGCATTGCCTGCACCCATTGGACCACCGAGCCTTTGCCGCAGACGTTGAAGTGTGGCCTCTGCCATTTGTGGTGTCGTTACAAATTTCTATTGAATATACACATACACAACAATACAAAGTACACACCAATAACATTTTAGATTATTATTACCACTCCTGCTTCGACGCTGGTACTTAGATTTGGCAATATTTCATTGGGTTTGTTGCCCACTGGACTGGCTGCGCTTGTCACCATGGAGTGACTGGTTTGATTTGAGCAATTTGAGTCGTCTGATGATGAATGAATTCCTGCAGGTGAACGATTTACATCCGCAGATAAGGCTGATGTGGGGGCCAGCATCGCTGAGTATTTTCCAGCTGCGTTGTATTACCATTTTTTTTATGATTTTTAACAACTTTATTTAAGCCAAAAGTTCGAGCCACAATTTTTCAGTTGTTTGCTTATATCTAGGGATACCCTTACTTCTATTCAGTTTCCAGTATCTCATGACAAGGCATCAATGCGCAGGTGCGTTCAAAATCTACCACCTCAAACGCAACTGTTGTTTGAAACAAACCGCCAACAACCCTCTCCTCACTCACTCTGTTAGCCCCTCTCTCTGGCCCACCCCCATTGCATTCGTAATGTGTTTTATTTTACCTCCTTTTCCTCTTCTGTTTCATCAGGCAACTCTACCCAATAATCATCAGTATCCATTTCACCTAGTTCTAAACGACGCTCTGCATCAAGGAGCTTCTTCAGCGATTCATCATCACTATCTTCGGTTTGCATTTGATCTTCTTCTGCAATTGTCGTCGCCGTTTCGTCAATACGATCTGCATCCATTCCTTGTACTTTGCCTTTCCGTTTCCAGTGTTGTTTTTTTAAGGCGATTCGCTCATCAAAAGCATTCATATATAGTTGAGGTGATATATAATCAGCCGGCGGCGTATACTCAGAACTTACGGCAAACTTCAGCACATCGTGTACCATAAATGGAAATAGCCAACACACCAGCGGTGTCGTTCCACACGTGTAGCTCGCTTCCTTGTGATAAAAAAGAAAACCATCCAATTCTGGTTTATTGTCAGACCAATGAGGATAGATCTGCAGGCCCATGCTAACATGTGTTGTATTCTCGAAATCATAAGTCTTTAACAATTTGAAAGGTATCTCATTCTTTTCACTGCGCTCCGCAAGCCCCTCATGTTCATCGAATTTTGAAAGTAACCAAAAAAAACGAAATTGTGCCTCACACTCAATCAGGTCCTGATTGCCAAATGATAATGCGTCCAACACATAAAATGTTTTCTCTGATTTTGAGTATATGCAGTCCAACATTGTCATAGATTTTCGATCAATGCCATCGCCGGGCAATTGAGTACGCAGCTCCATGTAGCGTCGACCGGCTTTGTTATAAACTTCTGTGCGTTCATTGCACGCCACAACCATGCAACGTTGTCCACGAGGACATGGCACCAATAGCCAGTCGGTTAGGTCTTCCGGGCACTCGCGCATCCACTCCGATAGCTGAAGTGATACATTGACACCGTAAACATCTTTGAATAAACGTTTTTTACGTTTGTTTCTCCCCTTCGATGACGACGTTCTTTTATTCCGATTGTCCAAAATGTTAGCCAATTCCCGGTTTTCGTCTTGCAAATTCTCGCGACGTTGCTTCTGTGCGGCCAGCAGCGTTTTTTGTCGGATCTGTTGTTGTTGCTCATAATCAATGCCTTTTTTAAAAAGTTCTTGATGCATTTTGTTGATATGGGAAATGGAAAAAATGCAAATTATGATGAATAAAATATATCACAATAAAATCAGCTGATTACTGGTACAGGGAGCACAGTTCTTATATGTACAAGGAAATAAACATCTCACAGTGCTGCCAAGTCATTTCGATTTACCCAAGACTCTAAAGTAGTTGAGCATTACTCTCTCTCTCTCTCTCTCTCTCTCAAAGTTCTATTTTACTCTTTTAAGGTTCCATATCACTCTCTCATATTTCAAAATAACAAGAGTATGGAAAAGGTACTAAAATATACTTGTTCTTGTGTTTCATTCAAAATTTAGGTAATTTATTCCAAATGAGAAATGTTCATTGCCGGCTGATTTACTCAGAATAAATTAAACATTATGAATAGAACTTCGCGATTATTTTGGCCAGTAATTGTAACGCCAAAGAATGCAGTTGTTAAAAACACAGAACTCACATCCAAGAGTCAAAAGGTGAATGATTTCTTTTATGAATTCCTACATATCCAAGACATTAAATGTAGTTTTTGCTTTTAGCTCATGACAGACTTGGGTCTCATAAAGCCAGCAACCAATGGAACATTTCAAATTATGCCATTGGGTCAACGTGCATTGGATAAGTGCATTGAACTGGTTCACCGAAATATGCAAAGTGTTGGTGGTCAGAAGATTACGCTGCCAGTTTTAACATCTGCATCACTTTGGAAAAAATCTGGACGCCTTGATGGTGATATAACAGAGTTCTTTATGTTGCGCGATCGACATGGCAAGGAGTTTCTAATGAGTCCAGTAAGTATTCACATTCACTATTTTAATCTGTGATCAAAATGATTAGGATAATAGTTTATTGCAGACACACGAAGAAGCGGTCACAGCTATGTTGGCCATGGCGGCCCCTATCTCCTATAGACAATTACCATTGCGCCTCTACCAAGTTGGTCCGAAGTTTCGCGATGAATTGAAGTCCAGGTTTGGTTTAATGCGTGCCAAGGAATTTCTTATGAAAGACATGTATACCTTCGATGTAAGTGAGGAGCGGGCCCGCGAAGCCTATGTGCAACTAAATGCGGCATACACGAACTTCTTTCGGCAACTGGAGGTTCCCTTTGTCAAAGGTAGGGTGTAGTTATTAAATTGAAGAAAACAAATGTTAACTTTATAATCTTGCAGTTGCTGCTGCTACTGGTATTATGGGAGGCAGTTTATCGCATGAATATCATTATGTCTCGAATATTGGCGAGGATGTATTGCTTCAGTGTGAAGAATGCAAATATGCAAGTAACGTTGAGGTCGCTGGTGCAATCAACAATTGTCCCACATGTCAGGCAAGTCGTCTTAAAGAAGTTCGAGGCATGGAAGTGGCGCACACCTTTCTCCTCGGCAATAAATATGCCAAACCTTTGGGTGCCACTTATCTAAATGAGACTGGTAAGCCACAAACACTTGTCATGGGCTGCTATGGCATTGGTATAACGCGTGTCATTGCTGCCGCCCTCGAAGTTTTGTCCACCGAAAATGAGTTGAAGTGGCCAAAGTTACTGGCTCCATTTGATGTTTGCATTATTGGACCAAAACAAGGCAGCAAAGAGCAGGCAGCAGGTGATGCCATTGAAAATAATTTATTATCCACACTTGGAGATGTTTGTGGCGTGCAGGAAGTTCTGCACGATGATCGCAAGTATTTGACTATTGGCAAACGTTTGATGGAAGCGAAACGTATGGGTTATCCTTTAATTGTTGTCGTGGGCGCAAAAGCTGCACAGTCTACACCCAAATTAGAACTACACAAAGGTGTCGAGCAGCTCGAACTTGAAGCTAGTGAAGTATTGCGACAAATTGCTAATCATTTTAAAGCTAAAAATGATTTGTTAAGCTTAACAACGACACATGAAGCACTTACCCAAGACAATGTGATCAGAGAACCACGACTAGTGGAAAGCAGCAGTTGAGTCATCATTATTTCTTAGGCATAAAGTGACATATATGTATACGGCACATTGGCTTTTAATTTATTATCTTTGACGACTTTATACAATAAAGTGGTGAAAATATCAATAAAAATACAATAAGTTAAAGTGTTCGTTCTTTTCTATCATCCAAACGACAAAGTGACTATTGCCTACGCCCTACCATCTTGAGTATGATGCTAATGTCATTGCCGCGAAAGATTAATGATACGTCTAGTGTCCATCTGCATAGTCTGGCTCAGGTATTTCAGGATAGATTTGCACTTGTGGCTTACGTGGTGGCGGTGGTGGCTTCGATACAGGACTTGTATATGACCAAGGCAGTTGGCCTCTTAGTTCTACACTAACGCGTTGATTGGGTTGCTGATGATGTTGTTGTTGTTGTTGCTGTTGTTGACTTGGATATGAAAATGATTCCGAGTAGCGATTATTCAATGGAGATGTAACTGCGAGTTGAGATGTTGGTGAGCTGGTACGTGCTTCTGGTGCCGTGGCCTGCCGTAACTCAGGAGATGTTGACTGCACGGGATAATTCAATTGATCAGGATGGGCGTCTGTTGTGCGATACGTTGTGTCATTTGGTGCCGAAGGTGGTGGCAAGATGGCTACTGGCGATTGTAGATTGTTACGTTCGGCAGCTTGATAGTTATTAGATGATTCCTGACGTTGAATTGGAGCCGTTGCTGCGGGTATCATAATTGGCAGAGGTTTGGGTCTAATTTGCTCTGGATATTCTGCAACATATTGATTCGTTTGTTGTTGTTGCGGTTGTGACAATGGCATTGGTGCATTTACAATTTGGGCTGGCATTATCTGTTGTTCTACCTTTGGAGCTGCAGAAGTCTCTTGTGGCTTAGAAGGCTTTTGCTATGGAAATACATAAATTAAAGATTATATCAGATCTATGGCAAGTCTGTGCTGGATCTCAAACTTACTTGATTTGCCAATATGCAAGACAAAGACAAACAGAAACTCGAACCAAAGATGTTAAGCAGCCAAATGAGCACTAAACGACAACTAATAAGTGTCATGACTATTGCCGGAGTCACAAAGTAAGCATCAAAGGTGCGCAAAAATGCCATTATGTTGTCTGAAGCATCGCTGGGTTGTAAACTGAAGCCTGTGTAATCAAAGGCTTTTTCCAATGTCTGGCAATGGGAATCATATTTCGTTTAAGGTTTCAATAAGATTACAAATCAAATGCTCAGACTTACTGTTGTTTCTGTAATGTCAATGACATGGTATACTGTGGCTACAATATCCAATGCACTACCAGCAATTATGAGTAGGAACCAAGGCCAATAGACTACAGCTGAAATAACCTTCGTAGTCGACACGCAAAGTGTAGCTAAAATAAAAAGAGGAATATGTAAAAGGAGTCTATTATTTCTATTTATAGCATTGAATTTTAATCATATTTACTGATTATGAAGAAGGAGGTTACAACCCAAAGACCGCTTACTGCAGCATAGGTAATAAAGAAAATATATTCTCGATTTGTTATCTCATAAGACTTCGACCAGTTTACTTCCAGTGTGGCTTCACCATAAGAACCAACCTCAACTTGCGGTACACCGCATTTCTGATCTGCAATTTTCAGATATTGACATAAGAAAACAAGAATACAATAATAATACATTTTTAATAGATAAGATTAATTTTTAACTAATCATAGTCGTGGGGCTTTCCCTGGTATATACCTATGATTGATTATACAGTGACAGTGAGTGATTCCTAAGTATGAGAATAGAATAGTGAACTCATCATCACATGTACTTACTAGCAAAATAAATTGTATCCATGGCAAACTTGAACGGATCCTTAGTTATATCTGCCGTTTGATAATCACATGCCCTCAATGTTATACCCCATATTGATAGACCCAAATATATGGCACCTTGTACCTGAAAAATGTGAAACCATTTTAGTTGAATTTAATCTTTATTTAGGAGAAGATGAAGTTATTTCTTATCACATACTTAACATGACCGATTGACTTACCAAAATCACCACAGCCATAAAAAGTATGAAACATTTGGCGAATCCCGTACTAACACCAGACTTTCCCATGTTCTATACAAGTAGCTAAAGCAAATTTTGTTTTTACTCAATTCTAGTTGTTCCGTAACCTTCAGCGATCGATGCAAACTACAATGAAATTGAAGAGACAAAAACAATAACTTGTGATTCTGATTAATGATTGCCACAGCGCATTATATGTATGTATGTATGTCTATTTGTATGTATGCTTATATCGTCCAGTTTATATAGCAAATTATTATTATTTTTTTTTTTTTGTAGAATTTCTTAGATAACAAGACTGAATCTACTTTAAATTCGATTTAAAATCTAATAATAATTTGGTTTTTATCATTCACCGAATTCATTCAATATCTTATCACATATAAGTTGTAGTATCACTAATAAGTTCGATTGGGGAATGCGAACATAAGAACGTAAGTTCGTTGATTCATGACTAAGTTTACTATATGGGTACTTTTGGCCAGTAGCACTAATGGGAGTTTGTTTTTACAACAAAACTCTTCAACTGAACATAAAAACGTAAGTATCTATTTATACTTGAATACACAAGTACCAATGTACATACAAGTATGTATGTTTATACTATATAGTATATGCAAACAATCACAAAATGTATATTATTATTATTATTATTATTGTTTCTCATAATAGTATAGAGCGCGTTGAAGCTTTGATCTTTCATTTATACTGAGCGCATCAAATTGGAATTTTACTTCTGACTGCATAAAAAAATGACTCACACTTTCGCGAAACAATAAATTTATTTAGATTTTACTTGATGTGTACAATAATTTTGTTTTAGTATAGGTAGTTCAAAATTAAACGATCCGATACACTATCAAAACTTTATCATTCAACCACAACAAATTCACGAATATACTTATACTTTGACTTATTAACCGTCGATCGTTGTTGGGTTGTCTGTTCCGGCGTCTATTGACTACTGACTACTGACTACTGGCTAGTGACTTTACTTTCCATACATACCGACATATGCTAAACTTCCTAGACATATAGAACCTTCCATACCGTTAGGCGTAAGTGAATATAATTACTCTCTCTCTCCTTCGATGTTAAGAGTATGTACACTATGTTGTAGGTAGTACAACTAAATAAATATTTTTCTTTTTGCAGCCACTCAATCAACAACTCATCGAAGTGAAGAGCAAACTAAATGCGAATGTAAACCCAAAACCAACTCATTTTTCATTGTTCTGAGATAAGATAACTTTATAATACGAGTAATGTTTATTATGAGAAATGAATACGAGTATCTATGAGTTTGTTTTTCTGATTTGGTAATACAGTATCATCATGGTCCTCAACTCACTCTCCCTTATAGTCAGTAATTCTACACACTTCACCAGACGACTATTATTAAATAACATTAAAGCAGCAGCAGATACACACCACTTGACATGATATGTTTTCTTAATGAAAACACAGTTGGTGTTTATCTCTATCTTTACTAAAGAGAATATAAAGTTTATTAAAGAGATAAACACTTCAATAATAGATTAAATTCTTTTTATACATATATATTTTTTTAAGCAATTTCTTAAATATTTATATCTACATATTTATTTTATTAATGAACGAAAAATGAAATCATATAAATAGTAAAACAGTCAACAATGGGTGTGCAAATTCCTTTCTTTATGGAGAATAACAAGAAATTGTTATAATAAAATAATTAGTGTTTTATATGTTTGACAAATAAACCGATTACAAAGAGTATACATAGTATGCGATTTATAGCAATGATTCACATCACTGACGCACTATGCAGAACAGAGGCCCGGGGCGGCAAAACTATAAAAACTTTGATCAGAATTTGGGAATTTTAAATTGAACTAAAAATGAGGCAACATAATGCTTCATGAAACCTTTTTTTAGAATTCATGTATCAGTTTCTGGCAACTATTATCCCCTCTTGAGTTGATCAGTTGATCAGACCTATAGCTGATTTTAATTTGGATATGGTAAAGGCTTCTAGGAACTCTTCTTGCGCATAACAAAAATTTATTAGAACAAAATAATTATTATTTTATTGGCTTAGCAAATAAACGTGAAGAATATGTGGGGCCTCCGGTATGCACAGCAATTTGAAAACTTGGAATTAAAATAAATATAATATTTCAATGCATTATGTTTTGGGATTTGTATTTTCATTATTTGGTCAGTGTGTCTAGTAGCAAAAAGATTAAAATTCCATTAGATTTGTTACGTTTTTCGTGGACCTCTTTTCCTGATTTAGAGCCCCCCTGGATTGGGAAACCCTCAGCCACCACCCCAGCCATACGTTGCTAGTGATTCTCTTTCTTGATTCAGAACACCAAGTGCAATTTCATTAACAATTAGTATATAACACAAAAAGCCCATAGTGTATAATACATTACAATTGTTGATGATGATGATAGTTGATAAGGTAAATTTCAATTTAAATTTAGATATGAATTTACATTGATAGCAGAAAGAAATCATCCACTCAAGGACAAACAAGTTTACATACTTGATTTCTTTGTGAGTCATTTCATTCAGTCGCTTCATTGGCAGTGGCTCTGGCTCGTGTGGCATTTAAGCAAAACAATATCATTTAGCAAGTCTCTACTTTTTGAATTTTTAACTAGGTTAACAAGGCAAGAAAGATATCATATACATGAAAACCAAAATTAACTCACATTATCACAGATGATTAAATGATAAGTTAAATGCTTTTGTAAATAAAGTTAAGTGAAACCCCAGTTGGGGGCTCACACCCACAAATTTACATAAATAAACTTAATTTTAGCACAGATTCAATGATTTATTGTGCACGACGAGTAAATCTTGAAAATGTCATAATTTTAATGAAACAAATGACCATCATGCATGCTTTTGAGAAGTTTCTACTGGCACCTCATCGTATATACATATCTATTGTATATGAGATTATAGAAAAAAAAAAAAAAAAAAAACATTTCATTGAAATCAGTCAATTGTTCTTCTTTCTACTGATGATTCTCTCTCACCCAATTCAAAACTAAGTTCTACGCTTCGTTGAGTTTGAACTCGGTAACAACAACATCATCATCATCATTAGACGCCATCCAAAATATTATTCTATTCGATTGAATTTTTTTCATCATTTTTATTTACATATCGCGGATGTTTACTTTTAGAATTATTAACTTCCCAAACCCTTGCGTCTTGGCGCCGGGATACACTTAGTTTATTTGCTTTTGTACTCAATTTTTCCAGAAATTTGCATAGAAAACAATGAATATATCAATTTTAAATATCATCACATGATTTGTTTTTTAATGAAAAATCATAAATTATTTACAGCTTGAGCTTAAAATCGGATAGATGAAAGTCTCTTAACATTATAAGTATGTCGAACGTATGTATGTGTGTTGAGAAAGACTTATCAATTAAGGAACATTCCAGCAAAACAGAGAACGTAATACTTATGAACTTATAATAATATACAATAATATGGAATTAGACCCTAGCAGAAAGTATTATCGGTTCAGCTTCGATTTCAGCCACTTTTTCTTTTAACTTCTCCTCAGCTGACTTGATCTTTTCATGTGGTTCCTTAGTAGTTGAAGAGATCTCAGACTTTGCTGTTGTCGTTGTTGTAGTTGGTGTTGTTGTAGATACGGTAGAATCTGATGTTGACTCCGGCAGAGTAGTAGCCTCCGCAACACCATTTGTGGTACTCTCATCTGATGTTTTTCCTGTAACAGTTGTTAAAGCTTCACCTGTCTCAACCGATGTTGCCGTAATGGATGTTTTTGTTATGCTTATATGGGTCTGGGTTTTATCAGCACCACCAACAGCAGCAGCAGCAGCAGGTTTCTCGGCACTATTGGGATCTTCTTTGATTGTTGCTGAAATCACTTTTGTGTGTTGTACCTGGAATGCGGGTATCAATGGCACACCACCGGTATGTGGCTGTACCGAAATACGATCGATTAAGACATGAGCTGGCACACCTCCAGATTCTGGTACTTTTTTCGTAGTCTGCAATATGATTCTTTTAGCTTCAGCCTCTGCTGATTCTAATGTAGTGGTAGACTCATGACTATTGCCTTCAGGTGATTCTGTTGTGTGATCACGTTTACTTATTCCATGTTCTTGATTTTTGTCTACTGCCAAAGATTGGGGAGTTATTTCCTCTACTATGGCGCCTTCTTTGTGTGCGCTATTTACACTAAGAGCTGATTGGAACAGGCTATTTTCTAGATCACCAATCAAGCCATGCAATGAAATTTGTTTTAGTTGGGCATCTGGATTCTCAGGAATAACTTGACGTTTGACTATTTCTTGTTGTTTCACTGGATCGGAAAGTAGTTTTGTATTGGTTGTAAATTCCGGAAATATTTCAATAAGTGAGAATGGTGCCCCAAGGTTGGGCCTTATCAGAACTGTGATCAACTGTAATAGGAAAAGTGTACAGTTTGAATAATTTACCTCTATATGTGTGTGTTAATTTTAACAACTTTTTTAATACTCACAGTATAAATTAGTACAGATTTCATGTTCAAGTCTCGCCAGTAGTTAGTACCCAAGAGTGTTGTTACACGACAAAGACCAGCTTACTAATAAGTGGGCACCGGCAGTGCGCTACGCCTTTTAAACTTTTTCACACTTACGCTTGCTACTCAGCTCAGGAGAGCTTTTTCACGCGCTCTGATTTTTTACAACCTTTTTATTTTCTTTTTTCTTTTTTGAGCATCGTTCTGGAATATTAGATTTTTTTTTTTTCAGCGTCATAAGTTTTTGCGTAGTTTTGTTTTGTTCTTGGTAACAACAAAATTGAAAACAAATCAGATTCTGGTAAGACTTGGTGACTTCATTTTGTTAAAGACAGTATGTACCTTTACTGGATTTATAACGGTTATAAAAATGTTTGAAAGTTTAGAATTGATCATGCATTTGGAGATGTAGTATTAAGTTGGAAGTTTGGAAAAAAAAAAATGATAAATTTTGAATAGAATTAACAATTTCATTTTTAATTCCTTTGTAGCCTCCGAAATATTGAGTACTGAGAAAAGCTTTTTAACCTTTAACCTCCTAAAGTGATCCATTGAGATTTGACTGATTTATTCTTATGTGTACTCGTATTATTTATTACCTTGACACGTTTTGGCAAGAATTTGCCATTTAGTCCAGTGATTTCTATTATCATAGAGAGAATCAATATCATGATGTTGTATTTTATGAAAAGTGAAGCCTTCGCGTTGCCTAAACAATTTAATTGATTTTATTAATTGCTAATTGTTTCGGGGACACATTAAATGTGCTCGTTCAGCTTAGCACCTAATAATTTCACAACGCACACGCCACGATTGGTAAATTTGATTAGATTTAGCTTTCATGAGATTACTTAAGTGTGAATTATTCATGGAAAATTTATATGTATTGAGCTCTGGGGAATAGGGATTGAGATCACAGGAACTGCTCAATTGAGAGCTTCAAGTTCTCTTAGGCAGACACAGAAGTTAAGAATAATGGATTTTTATGAATCAATCGTCGATTAACAGGCTTATGCCGGTTTGATGCTGTCCAATGTAGTAAAACTGCATTAAATCAGTTCAGAAAAAATTGATTAAAATGAAGATTTTTGTTCATATCAATATGAATTGGAACAATTAAGATATCAGATATTAAAGCTACCGATCTTGTAATATACATACAAGTATATGACGATAATTGTAGGTATTGACGGTGACTTAAGTGTAAACATTCATTAGGCTTGTATTTGGGCTAAAAATAGAGTAAAAAAAAGTTTATAATTTTATAAATATGGCCAACGCTCCTAGGTACAATAAACAAATATGTACAAACTTTGCATTTTACACCAGTATGACATTTACGTATGTGGCCCTGTGTTGACTGACCAATAACAACATCATTATTATCATAGAGAGAATCAATATCATGATGATGATAATCATGATCATCATGATCTTAATGATGATCAGCAACCATGTCTGTCCGACACGTTCCGAAATGAGCACAATTAATTAGAGCCTTTTGCCCTGAAACATTGAATTGCTTTCGTTGCGTCTCATAGCTCCCCCAATTTTTGGTCTAGGGACTACAGCCAAGTGCCAAAATTAAAAATAACAATAAAATGAACAAAAATTTATCACATTTGACGTTATGAAAATGAAAAACCTGAAAGGCAATTAACAGTTGGCGATAATTACGCGGAATTATCAAAAACGCTTCATAAACAACAATAACAATAATATCAGATCACAGGGAAGGAATACTCACTTACTCACACGAACCCATATCAATACATATAGATATACGAAGTGTGATGACAGACACAGAGAGCAAATGGGTTGGATGGATTATGGATGATCGTTTAAAGTATAAAAGCTTTAAACTTTTACTAATTAGCTTTAAACGCGCGAAACATCTATTAGAGTGAACAATTCAGATAGAACCGGGTTGAGTGATCCAAGTCATTGTCGATTATAGTGACATCGCTTGCTATCAATCACTTTTCAGGAGTACAATATAATACAAATCAATGGCACACAATATGCAGATCCACAATACCATTTTCCTGAGCGCGTTCCTAGCCACATTATTTGTTATGTCAACTATAGCGCTACCAGTCCTGGATACCAGTTCCGGTATAGATAATGCGACACTTGAGGAACTACGTGCAAGTGTCAATGATACACCAATGAATCTGTAAGCTAAAATAAATAATAAAAAAAAACTATGTAAGTAAAGATCTTACAGGGACTCTGATATTTTTCTTACAGATATGTCGTCAAAGCGGTTGTCTATGAGATTGGCATATTAACCGAAGTCAGCGATAATGACACAAGTTTTGAGAGGTACTATAAGCATACATATATCCTTATTCTGATCTTAATAGTTTATCTTTTTCTCATTAACCACTTTTAGCCAAGAACGAGTAGATTTGACTTTCTTTGATGCTCATACCAATGAAAGTCACATTGATTTGGGTAACATTCCCTTGCCTGTACAAACAAATGTATCCGGACAAATACTTACGGGTATTGCCCCAGTAAATATTGGTGCCTTTAGTAGTCCAAACGAGTTGTTGCAGTCATTACCATTTACGGGTAGCATTGTGAATATAACACACAGTGATACCGCCTACTATCAATTAACAAAGTCTCCGAAAAGCGATGCTGAGAAGCCTCAAGTTATTCCCCAAGAAGAACTGAGCAAATTACCAAATGTTGCGCAATTGTTTCCATCCTCAGCGGGTCTAAGCTTAAGTCTATTATCGCACCATGAAGATGTTGGAGATAGTGATGGTGGCGATACAAGCGACGTTGTGAAGGAAGAGAAAGCTTCGAATTCATTGGAGAGCTAAAAATTAGCAACAAATACATACATAGAATAAGTATGAGAAAAGCGCATTGACTGCGTTGCCGTCGTCACATTCATCACTTTGGCGATTGTTAATTGTTTAATTCAATAAGATACATACTATTTTACATACACTTTTGTTACTTAAATACTTTACATATACCTATGTGTCTAGAAGATACATAGCAAGGCATTTTTTCTTTTATTAGAAAAGACTGGAAGAGAGTGCGAAGCTGTTAAAATAAATTGCTGGTCAAAGAAATAGAAAAAAAAAGAAAAACAAATTTTTGTTATTAATTTTGTATGTTTGGACTTTGATAGTCAGTCCATGGCCTTCAGAAGGCAACAAAGATGCTTTACTTTTGTGAACTTTATAGACTCTTGACTGCAATAGTTTGATAAATCTTTTGAAGTCATCGTGACATAAATCGATTTTCATCATAATCTCGCTTAGGCACTGTAGCTGCCAAGTCTATGGAAACAGTAGGAGCGTAATTATCCAATAGTGACGAAAAATAATAGTACAGGACTCAAATCCGAGGCCCTGTTATCTACACTTTTTACATCATTTAACAACGACCTTTTAATGTATGTAAGCGTATAACCGGTGGAATTCTTATACATGCATATGTATTTGTCATCTATCTATTTCTTGTGGTTGTTTTTCACTGAGCACACTGATATATACAAAGGTCTGACCCGGAACAGAAGACTGAACTGGCAGGCTCATATTAAGTGCATGTGTTAACAAGTTATTATGAAGGTAGGTAAATGTCTTGGCTTCTTGGGCTCAGTTCGAAACATTTCCTACGTACCAAACTCCATTTCTACAATATATTACTGACGATGCCAGCCGTAACTGTATTGTAAATCTCGAACAATGAAAGACATTTGAATCAAAGTTGCTGTAGGTTTGAATAATGGATGCCGGTGATAAAATACGAGGTGGGAAGATTCAGTAGAAAATATGCTGCGTCATGAGGCTCACCGTAATGATCTGAAAGACTATAGACTTAAGAGGAGGATGTTTTGCGTTTTAGGCCGAAATCCATGCAATGCAGCTATGCCCTAACAGGTGGATAAGGAACCAATTCGATTTTAGCTGCACTAGTACTACTAGGCATCCTCATATCGCCGTTCTCAAATTGCATATTCAACTGCATTTCAAAGTAGTGGATCACTACTCAACAAGCAGACAATCATCCATTGCCATTTGCATAATGTTAAATTTCACAACGGAAATGCCCAAGTAGTGATGATGATAGGCAACTGTACTAACATACTATTGTTATTGTTACTAACCAGTTTGATAAAAATACAAGTTTGTTTTTTTTTTTTTTGTATAGCTTCTTGTAGTAACTAAATTTTATTTGTTATTATTTTTTCATTCCTCTTAAATAATCAATTGCTTAAATGTTACTAGATGATCGGCTTATTAAATGATAGAAATTAAAAGTAAAATAGATTTACCTTTTTGTTGTTGTTTAATATATATAAATTAAATACAATAATACATAGTAATAATAAATGTTTATTTTTATTTTTTGTTTTGTGTCCATTTTGTTTTCCTCAGGTTTATTTTATATAGAATTATTTTTGATATATGTATAAACTTCTTTATAACTCCATTTCTCTCGCATTTTTTTTTTTTTTTGTTTTGTTAATTTATTAAATAATTATAGTGTCAACCTAAAATCAAAAAACATTAAATACTTAATTACAATCTGATGCGTATAGCGTTTATATATATGTAAGTATATATAGAATTGTGTGTGTGTGTGTGTGTGTGTGTGTATGTGGGTGGGTGCATGCGTATATATCTGATCTATGATTATATGCTTACATTGCAATGCAATTCAGATCCCACAATTCAGTTTTTACAGGATCTACTGCAGTGTTTGTTTGTTTAGTATTTGTTATTATAAGATTTTCTTGTTTAATGCGCTACTATACTTAAGGATAGTTTTTTTTTTTTTGTTATTAATTTACACATCTTCTCTTCTGTTTTTGTAGCTTTACAACACAACATTCACACTCCAATCCAACGGCTGCCTTTCTTTTGCTTTTCCAATTTATAACTAAAGTAAAGTAAAACTTATACAGAATGGAAAATTCTAATCTGTTGAGTTTATTTTGTATACATATGTCTGTGTATGTGTGGTGTTTGTGTGGGAGTGCTTTAGTGTGTAGGATGTGTATCTTGAATTATACTAAACCGAACCCAAATACTTTGGGAGGACTATATATTTAACAATTTACGTGATTTGGGTTTGTTGTGTTTTCACTTGACAACTTTATAATTTATTTTTCTTTTATACAAATTTTTAACAACAAAAATGTTTTGTTTTAAAAATATGCCAACATTGCAGCATTGATCCACCCACCAGTTGATAGAAAGAAGCAAGTGCATCGAACGCTAGTTAGCAAAAGAAAGCATGATTTCTTTTCCAGCAATTACAAATGATGAACTGCGAAATTTTTTATCCAAGCGAAACCGCCGCCACGTAATGCATATTTTAATCTATTTAAATAAAAACATAAATAAAGAATTAGAATGGCTTCATCAGAAGATCTCTAAGCATTAAAAACATACCAATGACATGACTTTCCATATTAGTAATGCGGGGTTTTGATGCTGGTTGTGGTATAATTGTGATCTCATCGTTAATTTTAAGAGGCTTCAGTAGCGCATCATTTGCGCCAAGACGTGACATCCCACTATTGGAGTTGCCCATGCCACTGCCACCCATTCCTTGGCCAGATGTATTATTCTTTTTGGTTTCCATAGCCTTCTTGGCAACAGAACTGTGCGCCGTATAAACGTGAGTCTCAAACTGTTTGTACATGCCAAATGTTGCCGTGCAAACAGTGCATTTGTAGGAGAGGTGTGCAGGCTTTAACGTCATGTGATGATCGCGTGATACATGGTTAAGCAATTTCCATTGGTACATCTTAATAAAAAAGAGAAGTAACGAGAGATAGATATGATTATGACGAATAAAGAGAAAAATAATATAGAATAATTACCCTGCCACAGATAGGACAACGACCTGCGTCTTTGCCTTTGTTGGCGGCCTCTTGCATTGAGCTTGTTACCAAACCATGTGAGCCGAGTAAATGTCTTTCAAGTCCTTGATCCGTAAAGAATCGGAACTGACATTTTTGGCAATTTAGGGGTGGTCGATTGTAGATCATTTTCGGATGTATCTATAAATTCCAAATATTTATTAATTCACATTTCATTAACAGAACTTTATAATAATTTGGTGACTTGTGAAAATTACTTACCTTCACTTTATGCATCCATTGCATGTGGTTACGTAATTGTTCTAGATCCTTAATGTAGCCATCACATATTTCACAAATAACAAATTGGGCTTTGCTATTACCACCGCCACCGCTGGTGCTTTGAGCTTGGCCAGGCTTTATGGAATTTGGAGGCATTTTACTTGATGAGGCACCGCTAGCGGCGGAATTTTGACGAGGTAGTGGCGTTATTGATATACTTGGTTGTCCACCAATGGATTTCTTTGTCGCTTGCTAAATAAAGTATGTCGAGAAAGCAAACAATTAGGAAATTTTTTTAAGATCTAAGTGATTATTCTGGATACCAACCTGTACTAGTTGACCTGCAGCTATTTGATAGTTGTTTGGCAGCACAACATTTGTGGATATGGGACTACGTATCTGTGGTGGTGGTGGTGCTCCACGGATTGCAGCTGCCGCTGCCATATTAACATTTTGTACCGGTTTCGGAGCAATAGGCGCTCGGGCACGCATCTTAGCTGCATTTTGAGCAGCCAATGCTGCTGCTTGCATATTGCGTGCTTGTGCCGCTTGCGCTTGTTGTGCTTGGATTGTGGCAAGTGCAGCTTTTTGTGCAGCAGCTTGAGCAGCCATTGCCTAAACAAGAAATGAGAGATTGAAACAAAGATTAGTAAAGAATGGCAAATAAAATAAAGAAAATTCATGTTACCTGATAAGCTGTTGCTGTGCCCACCAAACCATGTCTCGGTTTGATACGCGGTATTTTAGCAGGTGCTTCCCAATCATTTGGTGGTGCCAGATTAATTTCCGGTCGGAATTTCTTAGCACACACCGGCTGATGACGCGCCATCTTTGCCTTGCCATTGTCCTCGAAACCACAGTTCGGGCACTGATGGTACGGCAGTGGCTTGACCAGTCTCGCCTTGATATTGTGCATTGCCTCCATATGGTAAACGATCTCATTGGCATTACGTATTTCGAATGTGCAGAAATTGCACTTGTACATGACACCATTCATGTGTGGCGTCTCGTAGTGATTGGCCATAGCCAGAGCAGATTCCGACTTGAAGTTGCAGAATTCACAGCGTTTCATTACGAACTTGTATGGTGCATTCTTTTCTTTTGAAGCCAACAGATTACCCGAAAGTGCCACAATCGCTACCTCAAATCCACTTGTATCTCTTGAGAGTGATTTTCGTAATTTACGCTTTTGCAAGCGTAACAGATCAGCCTGGACGAACTCCTGCACTAAGCCCACACCAATGTCCATGAAGAATTTACCCAAAGGACTCTCGAAATAGTTCTCCTGCCCTGGTTTGTTGGCGGAATTCAGATTGGTAGACTGCGTAACTACCGCTGCAGGTTTGATAGCGCCCTTTATTGCCGTCAGATCATCGCTGGCTTCCTTAATGAGCACCTTTGTGCGTATACCTGATTCGGAGTCATCGTCTTCATCATCATCCTCTTCAGACTGTTCCGACCATGAGTCATCGTTGTCATCTTTCTTTTTCTTTTTACCTCCTGCCTTTTTGTCTGATTCTTCTGCACCCTTTTCTTCTTTATTTTGTTCGGTGGTCATATCGAATTCATCTGTTTTGTCTGCTTCAGCGAGATCTTCGGGTGTTAGGGCGTATTTCATTTCAAGCGCCCTAACGACGTCTCTAATGTTATCCGCGGGTGGCTTTTCATAGATGTAGGGTACAATGAAAGAGGGCGCTTCAAGCACAAACATATCGTCTGTTAGACCGGGCAGGAGGTTAGCATTATTGGTCATGCTTGGCAGACCAGTGAAAGACAAGCCGGGAGATATAGTATTTGGGATTGGTGGCGTTGACATTGGCACCAACTTCGGAGGTCCTTGTTGTACAATGCCACCAGTGGCACTTGTTATTGTCACCGGATAGATATCTTTTTTCATGGCAGTAGCATCCTGTGGCATAAGCGTACGTGCATCCTTAATTGTCAGTTGGCCAAGACCACTAGCAGGAGTTAAACTACGCTGACGTTTATTTTGCGGCAAGTCATCAAGATCCATTGCCTTACGCTTCAGCGTATCATTTATAGGCGGCGCTGGTGTGTCATCTTCAATAACAACACAATCGTCATCATCATCGTCATCATCATTAGCCACAATTGGTCTTGCTGGCGCAACAGGAATTGGAGCCTGAAGAGGCAGCTGTTTAGTTACCGGCAACATAACGTGAGCTGGCTTTTCCGTTTCCGATTCAGAATCTGAACCAATGATGACAGCATCATCTGATTCATTGTTTGATTTCATCAATTGGTTTCTACACGCATTAAAATTTGGACCATTTGAGTTTTCTTTTGTTTGTTGTGGCGCTGGTGGTGGCAGGGACAATGATATCTGTTGTTGTTGTTGTTGATTTACTTCGTCTGGCATTTCTTCATCAGAATCATCAAGATTGACAACACCTCCGAAAGGATCAACGGAGTCTTTTGCTTCAGCATCGCTTGCAATACCATTTGCTTTCTCCGTTGTCGTTCCATCCGCCGTTTGCTTTGCTAAATCTTTAGGTATTTCTTCCGTCGAAATATCCATTGGTTCGTCGCCATTACTAGCGTCCTCCGGTGTCACAGCCTTACCAGGTCCATTTAATGTGCTATCTTTGCTATTATCATCACCATAATCATGTTGTGGTTTTTCGTTTAATCGACTACAATCTTCGTCCGCTTCTACATCATCATCGCCGCCACCACCAACCTCAGAAGATTCTGTTGTAGTTGTTATTTTTGTTATACTCTCCTCTCGACTGTCCTCAGCATCATCGTGTTTACTCAATGATTCATCTTCTGCATCAGTTGTAGGTTTGTCTTCAGCAAGTGGATCTTTGGCGATAGTGGGAACAACTTCATCACCATCTAAGCTACTGCTATCTGCTGTGCTAATGGGTCTTGCTTTTATTTGTTCTCCAATTATTGATTCATCTTCGTCGTCCAAATCTTCGCCATCGCCATCGGCCTCATCATCATCAACAGTTGCCGTTTCTTGTTTATTTTCTGTTGACGTTGTTAATTGTGAATCGTCTTCATCGTCTTCTTCGGTGTCGACCCGGTCAACTTCCATGGCGGTGGTGGATTCCTCCTCCGGCGTCAACGGCTCACC